>JAUMTR010250034.1:0-23681 GCA_032270685.1 Microctenopoma stevenorrisi | reverse complement strand
ACTCCTCTAAAGGGTGTGCGACTGAGGTCTTTAGTAAAGGTGATTTCTTTGTCTCACCCCCGTGCACGGTTTCAGGCACAAACCTGAACGAGGGAAGGATGTTGGAATCCGGCTCCGAAGGACCAAGTTGTTAGAAATATTCTCAATAGTTAAATAAATGCACTGGAGATCATCTGAGTCCAAAGGTGTTCAGTTTATTTCTCGCCGGCAAGGGAGCATACAAGCTTACAGTCTTAAGGTCTGTCAGTGTCTAATCACAGGCAGCTTGGGCACACACATATTTATAGTAGAAAGTGAGATAAGCTAAACTGAAAACAGAGTGAAAGCAGAGGGTTTCATCTACTCTCCTTGGCCACTATACGTCACTATAGGATGGTCGGAAGAGGACAAGCTAAACAAAGGAGAGTCGTAACTCTGCGGTAGGGAGTATAAGAAACACTCAAAGACGTACACTAAATATAGTTAATGCTAAACATAGATCCCAACTAAGAGGCTACATATGATTAGAATGTTAAAACACAATATGACAAAAGAGGTTAACATACGCTTCACTACATTCTTCTAAAGGCTAATATGAGTTACATACAGCTCTAGCAATTTCTCTCATTACTAGAGAAATTTCTCTAACAGTAAGCTAAAGTCTTCTTCCATCATCGGATGTTCATTTTGTGGACAAAGAAATCATTCTCTGGAGGACTGCCTACAGTTGAAGGAAAACTACACTACTACACGGGAATAAAATTAATTTTATAAAGGAAAATGGAATTTGTTTTGGATATCTTAAGATGAGTCACATGAGCAAAGACTGCAGGAGTCGTTTGGATTGCAACGTGTGTCAGCAGAAACACCCAGGCCTTCACATACGGTATCAGGATAAAGAATCATCCTCAGAACAAGCCCAACACTTGGAGGAGCGTCCTTCAAGAACGGTTTTATTTCATCTCTCTGTTTAAAAAAAGATTTGATGATGCAGTGTTTTGTGTCAACACTAGGGAGAGCCACACATTTACACAACCTTTAAGAGAAAACGTATTACTGTAGTGACAAACTGACAAAAACATTTGACATTCAGATTGATATTTATAAAATATCATATAAAACAAACAAAATACATTCACTACTGTCAATTTCCATCTGATGACAAAGCAAATAAAACATTTCAATGTCATCAAGGAACAAAGTGCAATGCTGAAAAAGTCATTAAATTAATTTTGACATCAAACAATACAGAAACTTCACTTAATGCTACTGTTAAATTTATAATCAGTGTTTACAAAGCACAACTAAAGTAACAGAGAAACGGATTGAGCTCTGACTCACTCACACACACACCAGCAGACGACTGTGGCCTGAACCTACACATAATATTTCATGTCGGTAATGTTTGTAAACATAGATATAACTTAATTCTGTCAGTAACACAAACCAACCGGTTCCCGACACTGTGATTGTGACTAAATGTGTCTCACTTTGAGGTATATAAATATGAATATAGCATCTCACTGGTTCTCAACAAAAACTTGGTTCAGACTTGTACCAAGATGAGACTTGTAGTCCTGCTTTACAGAGCATCACTCATCTTCTTGGTTTGACACTTTTTCTTAGTTTTTATAAATAGCTTATTTATTTTAGCTACATCCCATACAAATATAAACTAAATGTACATTTAAGTGTTTGGTTCAATCTGAGCGAAAGAAGGTCCAGTAATCTTTTGGAAAACAAAAAAAGTTTGTCAGAAAACCACATCAGTCCAACGTAAACAGGATTTCTTTGGTAATTATCCTCAAACATGATGAACAAATCTTTTTTTTGCGTCCATGGCGACTCTCTGAAGTACAGTCGCTGTGGTCCCTGGTTTCTTTCCTCAGGAAATAGAATATTTTATGTTAATACTGAAAACTGATGCCGACTGATCCCACTGCTGATCACGAGCAAACAGCTTATGCAGACTAGAAGATTCAGAGACCTCCAGACGTCTTTACACCTGTTTCTTCAAGGGGATCTGTGCTCATCCAGCGTTTGGCACAGCTGCAGACTTCATTGGAGCTGTGGATAAAACAAACACAGAGCACTTTAACTTTTACATCTGCACAGAAACTTGAACAAACATTATGATATTAGATGAGTTTAGAAAACACTGAGGAAGAATTTACGATCAAACCTGCACAGTTTTTATGTGACTGCAATTTCTAAGTTCAGTTTAATAAAAATAATGTTTTAAATCTAAACTATTAAGTTTTCTAATGCAGGAAACGTTTCTCCAAGATGATGAAGTTATAGAGGAAACATCCACTAATTTAATCAGCACAGTCAACAGGATAAATTATAATTCAATGGTTTTTCTCAAGAGCCTCGACTGTGTCGGCTGCACGAACCATTACAGATCATTTGATAATGAATCAGTCAAACATAGAACAGTCTGTCTGCTGTGACTCCTTCTGACTTACTTCTTGATTTACGGTAGTTGTGCTTTAGTAAAAATCCAACACCCAGGATCAGCACGACACAGAAAACCATAACGGGAATCAGATGGTTCCGACTGGACCGAGCTGCAGGGTGAGAAATAAATAAATTAATAAAAGCTACTGCATTTTACAACAGACACAAGAACTAGATTCAGCACTAATAACTGTGTCCACCAGACAAGTGTCTGAATGTTTTCTCACCTGTAAGGTTCTTCTCCTCATTTGGGCCTGGAGTTAGGGATTCTCTGGGTTTCTGTGGCGTCTCTGTTGTCGTCATTTTAACATGGGTTGGATCTAGAAAAATGTAAGATTTGAAACGATTAAACACTGATACAGCTGCTTTCAGCTACATGTTAGGATTAGCATGTTAACAAACTCCCACAAATAAACATTATGTGCTGGTGAAGGAACTACGTGAAAAAAAATAGATGATCAAAGTAATTACAATTTATTCTGAGGTGAACATGAATATGTTCATTAATTCATAAAATAGTTGTTGACAATCATTTGAGACTTATGTTGTGCCTACAGCTGAGTCACTGTCTGAGGAACATGATTAAGTTTAAAGTTTCTACCCAGTGTGTGCTGACCTATGTTGGTCTGGATCGAAGGAGGACACAGCTATAGCGCCAGGCTTGCATTGCTTTACATCACTGCGTTATTTAATAACAAAACCTGATCCCATAACACAACACATCACTACTTTTACTCACCAACAACAAGCTGGATGATGGAGTCTTTCACTCGGCTGTTTAACTTGGGGATGAAACATCGGTATCTTCCTGTATCTGCCAGCGTCACGTTGATGATCTTCAGCGATATGTTTCCACGTCTCAGCTCGTCTGTGAACAGCTGCGTCCTGCTGACGTACGATTCCAGCTTCATATCCAAGACTTCACGTCTGTCCCGGTAAAGGTGCACGTACCCGACCCGCCTCAGCCGGTCTGCGGGGTCTGGCTTGAGGTCAGGCTTGGACCACTCCACCGTCAGACCCTCTACATTAGTAAGGGGCACCAGGTGGCACAGCAGGATGACGTCATCACCAGGGGCAGCGAGTATTGGCTGAAGTGAACCAATCACCTGAGGCTGAGCTGGAAGAGCTGGAAAACAGGTAAAATTGAAACATCTCAAAAGTCTGGAAATTGATTTGCTGTGGGTCTATTATAAACAAGTATCTTCTTATACTTATTTATTAACATTATTCTGGGTGCTATTTTTGTTTTGAAACTAGAGCATTATTTCATATTTTATGTAGGTCAGGTGCTCGTTTTCTCGTTTTGATCAGTTTCATTAAACACAGGGTAAAACGACAACAAGCACAAAAGATGTCCCAATGACAAATCCAATAGATAAATAAATTCCAGGTTAATAGATTATTGTTGAGTAATATTAAAACTATAAGATACGAGTTAACACAGTCACCGGTGTAAAGGTAATTCTGCTAATGCTAACATGTGGTATTAGTACTAGAGTAAGTACCACATAAACAGTGTGCAGACAAACGAATGACACTTGTTGAACATGGAGACTTGTCGCAGCAGTAACAGTCTATAAATGTAACAAGCTAATTTGAATTAGCATTAGCTTAAATAACATTTCGGCTACGTAAACGAAACTTTAGTTTACGTTACCTTCAGCAGATGTCCAGAGGAAAGTAAAGAGGACGAAAACAGCCAGAGGCGAAAAAGTAAAACTAACACGGAGAAAGTCCACAGTAAATGTGAGCATGTTACCAGAGGTCCTCCTTCTGTGGAGTCACTGAGCTCAGTGTGAGTGTTACAGCTACGCGGAGTGAATTTATCTTCCGCCTATGTTGTGTCGTTATGGCAACGACGCAACATGCGCGGTCACGAGTTCAGCGTCATGGTGTGTGATGGCGTCAAAAACAAAACACAAAGAAAAAACAAAACATAGTAACTCACTGTACGTATTATTATATTAGTGACATTTAGCTATTTCCCCCTGAAATTTGTGATTTATTTTGACACTGCCTACTTTTGTATCTTTAATGAAAATAAAATCTACATATTTTGAGTCATAAGAAACCCGTTTTGTCTCCCAGTTGTGTTTTTGAATCTACTATTTTTGTGGCTGGCATGTGTATTTCTCTGAAATTACTTGGTAAAAAACGTTTTTTCTCCTTGTTTTTAAATCTGTTGAAAAGAGGACTTTTATTGTGCAGTAGGAAAGCAACAATTAGTGCTGCTTATTATCTAAACAGAAAAAGTCACTGCAATAATTATATATAAAGGTAAACATGAACTAACAATACAGCCACAGAATAAGTCTTCAACAGATATAAAGGCACTACAAATACAAACTCACCCTTGCGTAGAGAAACTATCATCAGAAAGCAGGTCAGGTTTCTGCTACACCTTAGTGAAAGTGCTCACGCCTGAACCTTGTCCTACAAATAAACTCCTCCCTCGACAGTCTACAGGCTCTTCACAACACAAACCTTTAAAAAGCGGAGCAGCCATTCTCTTGAGCCAGTGTTTGCTAAAATGAACCACACAGAGAAAACCTCGCCATAACCTCTGTCACCTCTTGTTATTAGTGAGAATTTTAATATGCTACCACAAGGGTAGAACCCCCAATGGAAAGTCTGAGAAATCATCATGTTTTTAAATAGCGATGAATCCTGGATTTTCACTTTCATTAAATCAACGCTATTTTTACAACACTAATAATTTCTGTCAGGTATTTATAGCCTGTGTTTAAACTGATATCATCCACGTCTGCTCGCGTTCTTTGCACATTTGTCACACTCCTTTACCAATTCTATCACCAGGGGCAGCTGTGGACCAGTTGGTAAAGTGTTTTTCCACAACCATCACGTGAATAAATTCTTCATCAGGGGAATCACCACAAGGGCGGCATAATAGCTCAGTGGGTAGAGCAGTCGTCTTCAAACCCAAGGGTGAGCGAGTTCGATTCCCAGTCCCACCAGATTACATATCGAGGTGTCCTTGGACAAGACACCGATACCCTGTAGCGCTGACACAGGTCTAGCAGCTGTCCAAACAACAATTTCCCCAAGGGGATCAATAAAGTATTCATTATTATTATTATCAAAGAATGTGCCTGTGGTGACTCATGATACAAATTGTGAGAAAATTTAATGACCTTCCTGCGGAATGATGAAACATTGTTGAAATAGTATTGATGCCTTTGGATTAGTCATAGTTTTACTGTTGTGCTGTACGTGTCTCAGACACAGCTGAACCTTTCCTTTTTGACACGTGGAAGGACAATCTCCAACACAAATATCAACAAGGTGAGTCACTAAGGTGAGAAGTGGGAGCACCTCCACTTACACAACCTGCTTAACAGCATGTTTAATGACGATGCTCCATCCCTCCATGAAAAGTCATTACAGAGCAAACACACGAATGAGTGACTGTGTGTATCTGGTATGTGGAGTAACAAATTAGCTGCTTTGTCTCTGAAGCCTATCTGAAGTTGAAGTTATGCATTAGGTCAGAGGAGGAACAATGTCCCAGGCTTGGCAGGAAGCTGCAGGAAGTAAATACCTTTTATGGAAACGTCTCGATACATGCTCCATTCTGTCATCTCTTCTGTACTACACAGCTTAGTAGTGATGTAACATGAAATCAGATGGTGGTTTCTTCTGCCTTCATAGTTTTGCATACCACTAATCTCATGGCCCATTGTTAGTCAGTGGTACTAGTTTCTGTGATTATGCAAAGGTACTGTTTAGAGGGTTTGGCAAACCTGCAGTCAGCCGAGACTGAGGATAAGTCTCGAAATATTTCTCCCTCAGGTTACAGTCCCATCGTCTACACACTGCATCATCTCAACATCTGCTTTATTTACTCGCTCATGCTCACTGTAGTCACTTTACACAGTGTCTCTAATGAAAACAAACTAAATTAACTAACAAGTACAAACTTTAAATATACTGTATGGTATTTAGTGCCTTCACCTTTAGGAGCAGCGTCTGTTTTAAGCCCATATTGTGTTATATTTAAAAAATGAAACCAGAAGAAAACCCTCATCTTAACCTCTGTCACCTCTTCTTGCTGAGGCTTGATGAAAATGAAAACTGTCTGAAGCTGTGGGTAAACCCCAAAGGGAAAGTCTGAGAAATTAATATGTTTGGATTTTCACTTTCTTCATCTCATCAGTATTTTTACAACACTCTTAATATACAGCATGAATTTAAAGTCTTTTTTAAAACTGCTTTCATTTGTCTGTGCTCCCGTTATTTCTCCTTCAGCTTTTTTCACCAGCTGGGGGCAGCTTTGTTAAAGTTAAGCATTTGTCCACTGTGTCGCACTGCAGAAAGAAACATCACAACATCTTTTGTACCATCACGTGATTGAAAGCATCATCAATACTCCCAGTAAACTGAGTCTGTTATTTCTGATGGTGTTTACACTAACTGTATCTGCAGCTATGAGTCAGTGCACTCAGATAAACCCCGTGTGAAAGCCCCATGCTGACCAAGTCAAGGTCTTCAGGTGGATTCAGATACTCAGACTGAACCAGTCTGGGATCCCCTAACTCTTCAGCAGGAGGACCTGAGATGACTAGGACGTCATCGTCACTGAGCAAACTCACATTTCTGACGTCAGTCAACGCGTTCGTCTGATATCGAGCTTAGAGGTAGAACAATGGCGGCCGTGACAAATGATTGAATGAACTTTATCCCCCTTGGGTAAATAGTTGATTGGACAGCTGCTAGACTGGTGTCTGCACCACTACGGGGTATCGGCTTCTTGTCCAAGGAGGCCTCAACATGTAGCTTTGAGGAGACAGAGAATTGAACCAATGACCCTTAGGTTGGAAGACGGCTGCTCTACCCACCGAGCCATCATGATACCTCCATGGTATACACAATACATATAGCACTAGTAACATAAAGCCTAACAAAGAAAGCCCAGTGTCTTATTGTGAAAAGCACTATTTTTAAAACACTGAACAATGACAGATCATTCAGGAGAAACCAGCTGCTGAGAGGCTGATGGACTGTACTGTAGCCTTCATCAGAGCGTGATCGGAATCACTTCCTCTTCCGTTTATCACAAGGCAGCTGTTGTAGCCGAAACATGTGCGCAGGTAACAACAACAATTCAACACTGTGTTTAAAAAAGAATCAACTAAAGAAGGAATTAGTTACACAGAATGAACACTCAAGAAATGTTTCTCCTCAAGGATAAATCCTTCCTACATGAGAGAGGAACAGAACAGGTAGAAGCATGTTTTAATCTCCACCATAGAATGTAATTATATAAACAGTGAAACAGCTGTTTTCATGTTCTCTCTGCTGATTAATAGTCCTGTGACTTTTTTCCTCACGGTAGCCATGATGTGAGTCACAGGTGTCTGTAAACACCAGACTGAGCCAGGGTGAAACCTCACATCCACACAAACAGAACAACAGATACATCAGAACCAAACACAGAAACATCAACACACTGAGCTTTCGTAGGTAACATACTTTTATTAAACACAATGTTCCCACTGTATTTATTTAACACTGCTTTGGTCCGTTACATCATAGAACAAAACTAAAGTGCACAAAGTTTGTAGAAATGTTTCAGCATCTTGTAGTGTAGCAATTATAACTCGCAGCAATTCAATATTTAAAGCTTTACTCCGATAACAACTAGAATAATAATAACTTATATGGATAATACAGTTTGGGAATAGATGCCTTGCTCAAAGAGTCTAAACTTCAAATATTTATTTTCTTTTTTACCTCAAATCACAAATGAAATGTTCTTCTAGAAGAGAAATCTCTTCCTAATCAGGTGTGAGGTAGGTGTTTTGAAATATATAAATAGTAGTGCGTTTACCCACTTTGCATTGCGAGTGGAAATATTTTCTATACAAGAAAATTTGGAAATAAATGAATAAATAAGATGGTCTGTGGTAAACTTAGTCAAAATTTGTCATGATCATGACCGGTGACTAAACACAGACTCATCACAGCAGCAGCCATCTGTGACTCACGCGGTGCCACGGGTCGGGTGCTGCAGCCACTAAACATATGCACAGATTTGCTGCTGTTCAGCAGTCGTGCCACGTGCTGTGGAGAAACAAAACACACAAAATAACTCAATTTATTCTCCGTTTGCACGGACATATTGTTTGAAATGTGATGATGAATCAATTACACAGTGGATAAACTTATTCTCTCTGCGTCTACTTGCTATCAGACTGTTGGTTTTGGCGGATACTGACTCTCCATCCATAAAGCACAGCTAAAAACATATGTTTTCACTCAGGAGTTTTAAGATCACTCAAACGTCACTGACTAATTACAACACCTTCCTTCTCAGGGTGAGAAGAAAGAAGTCATTGTTCATGTTTAGGTCAGACTTACACTAATGAATGATGAGGGCTGTGATGGCCTGACTCACGCTGGTCCAGTTTGTCTTCCTGTGGCTGCAGCTGCTTTGAGAGGACGTTTCCATTTACTATGACTAATGTGTCCGTGGGCAGGGCACCTAGACTAGAAGCTGTTCACTCGGGGTGGTTTCAGTCTTTGGATCCTAGTTACAAAAGTAGCAAGTTTAATAGATTAGAGCTGCCTGAAGATGGAGAAAAGATGGAGAGATGTGACAATATGTTCAGTTTATCTCAAACTTACGTCTTGTTTATGACGAAGTTTCCTATGAAGATAAAAACCAAGTCCAACAAGCAGCAGGATGATGGGAACTATAACAGCGATCCAGAGCACATGTCTTCCTCGATCAGCTGATGTGAAAAAGAGACAAAATAAGTGGAATAAAGACAGAAACAGGAGAACAAACGAGGCTTTGTTAAATCCACAGCACTTCTCCCTCACCTTTCAGGTCAGTCCTGTCATCTGAATCTGGGGTTTGGAGATCTCTGGGATCCAGCGGCGTCTCTGTCGTTGGGGTTTTAACAAAGTCTGGATCTAAAAGAAAACACAAGTTGTGTTTAAAAGATTTGTAGCTCATTTCACCAACAACAAACTTATGTTGGTGTCCTGATTCAAAAACAAACACATCCTGAACTTTTACTCACCAACAACAAGCTGGATGATGGAGTCTTTCACTCGGCTGTTTAACTTGGGGATGAAACATCTGTATCTTCCTGTATCTGCCAGCGTCACTTTAAGGACCTTCAGCGATATGTTTCCATGTCTCAGCTCGTCTGTGAACAGCTGCGTCCTGCTGACGTACGATTCCAGCTTCATGTCCAAGACTTCACGTCTGTCCCGGTAAAGGTGCACGTACCCGACCCGCCTCAGCCGGTCTGCGGGGTCTGGCTTGAGGTCGGGCTTGGACCACTCCACCGTCAGACCCTCTACATTATAAAGGGGCTGTAGGTGGCACGGCAGGATGACGTCATCACCAGGGGCAGCAAGTATTGGCTGAAGTGAACCAATCACCTGAGGCTGAGCTGAAACAACAGAGAATATTAAAACATCTGTTGTGTTTATGAAGCCCTTTAAAGTTCAGTGTTTTTTTACAAAGAAAAAATTTTAGAGATAAAGTATTTTGAAGTCACAAATATTCTGTAAATTCTACATAATCCACAAAAAGGGTTGATATGAATGAAACTATTCATATCAAATACAGTCATAGTTTATACTATCCTATATCTGAAATACTGATGTGAAACCGAGTTATGTTTGACCTTTTGCATATTTATCAGGAACTTTGCAACCTTCATTTGAATGAAACGCCAGCTATTCATATATCAATGCCACGTCACTCAAGTCAGACTTTGGGGCTTGGGGATATCAATGATTTTAAAGGACAAAAGATATAATTTAGTGTTCAGTCGTTCTGGCTGACACGTCAGTGAAAAGATCAATGTGGAAAAAAAAAAGTAAAACAGGATGATTGTTGGACAGACTTGGTGGGAATTCACCTATACAACCCGCAGACGTGTTTTTAACAGAGTAATGAAGACATCTGAAGATCAAACAGAATAATAAGGCACATATCTTATCGCATCATGTTGAAAACAGACTTTCCATTCATTTAAGGCGGTTTCATTTGCGTCTTAAAGCTACAGAACCTGCCTGAGACTTCTCCTGTTTTAAAAGGTTATTTTAAATGGGCGTGATTAGTAGGTGGTTTTCCGTAAATCAAGTAGTAAACAGCAAACATTAACTGTAACTACATAAATCGGCGTAGTTATTTGTATAGAATATGAAAAGTGTCGACTACATAAATCGGGGTCAAAGATCTCTCCACCGATCTGAAGGCAGTGAATTGACACATCGACGAACACGTTGTTTAAACCAGTGGTACAATTACCAGGTTTCAGTTACAGTTAAAGACACAAAACAAACAGGATAAAATGTTTTCATGTAGGTTCACTTCAGCGTGTCTAAGGTGAAGATCAGAACAGCTAGTCAGTAAAATTAACTAGCTTAAACTAAAGGTTGATAAAATAATAGTAGGAAGTCGGTTTACCTTCAACTCGTGAACAAGAAGAAATAAAAAAGAAGACGATGAAAGTCCACAGTGAGAAAATGGAATAAAAATCCGTAAACTTCATTGTAAACGGATCCGTGGTGGGTAGCGACATTACTCCGTTTTCACATGAGCACATGAGTCAATGTGGCGAGCAGCGCGTTTTAAAACTACTACAAAACGTCTGACACACGTGATCCGACGTCATGACATCACGTGAACGTGACGAACGTACTGGAATGAACTGGAGAGTTTTGAGGTGTATTTTATTTTAAAAGCATTATTTGCTTTCTCTACGCACGTGACTTGCTTTTTCTGAGTTTATTCGCTACACAGAAATTCCTCTTTGTTCTGTTGCATGCAATAAATTTGAATAAATGAGTCAGATAAATAATACTCAAATTGTACAGAGAACAGTACCAAATTACTAATTAGTTTTTGTCATAAATAGAGTTTTGTTTGGTTGAATAATAACGCTAATATTAAAAGAAAAGCCATAATAGACAAAAATGTTAGACTGAGTAGCTTCTGAAGGCAAACTTGCAGTAAAATAATGATAAAGTATAATAATACTCACTATAAATCACTTTTTTATAACTGGTCACACTCATGACTCATTGTTTTACCTCATGCATTTCACGTGGTGACTACATGCATGACTCAGCTTTTTTCATATTTTATTCAGATGTTATTTAGATAGTTTCAATGCAGTGACACAGCACATTAATAGCCCAGACTGTTCTAACAGGTAAATTAGTTCCTCTGATCATGTAGAACCACTCAGGAAGAAATGTTATTAGTTATTAAATGTATTCTTTGATTTTTCAGACAGTAGACAAAAACTATAAGATTTGAACCTGCCAATCTGTATATTACTTATAATATGTTCCTATGATTGTTTTTTTTAAATTAATTGATACTTTAATGTGCTGTAGTTATGATATCAGATCTGTGTTTAACTACATAAATGTATAGACATGTATTTTTTTAACCCCAGTATGAAGGTTATTTTCTCTTGTTTTGATAATTAATCATGATAGTTGACCTAAATTTTTTGGGCTATTGTTCAACTAAAGCCTCATGTCGAATGCACATGTCTGCATTATCACTGCCACATGCTTCTACAACAGCTGAATAATTTCACAATATAATGTTCACGAGTTTAACTTACCTTATCCATTTCTGTCAGAAGACGTGAGCTTGGATGGGTTCTTCAGAGTTGTCTGCTTCTGTTTGGTAAATGTTCAGACCGTCAGAAAAGTGAAACAGGGGCTTGGTCACAATCGTCTGACATTTAATGTGGCAAAAAGCAACAGAAATGCTGACACACATCCTGCGTAAACACAGTCTTTACACATTTGGACCTGTAAATTATCAGTTCGGCAGGAAGCTGTGGCCTCTGTACGGCGTACAATCTGATGTTAGGTGTGATGCAGCCCCCAAGTCTACGAGACAATCAGTCAGTCAGAGCACAATGGAGATAACAAGACTGTGTGCCGTTGTAGGTGCGTACTGAATGTGTGTTTTTGTCAAATTCTTAACTTTGTTTTACTTTCAAATCATTATTTACAGCTTTGTTAGTGATCAGTTATTTATTTATGATTGAAAGTCGTCCACTGTGTGTTTACTGTTTGTATTTTTATTCTACACTGGATGATTCTTAATTCACCTAATACATAGTTTCAATAGATAATATCTACATTTTTAAAATGTTCAATAATAATGTTAATAATGTGTAAATATTTTGTTGTACTTATAATTATACCAGTAATAACATAAATTACAAGCAGGCTGCAAACACTATACTACATTAGGCACAGGTTAAACGTTTGCACTATAATTACTGCATAACCATTAAGAGAATATTAATTATTTGCTGGTGCAACACTGTAAATTACACAGAAATGAAAAAAAGTGTTGCGCTCCTTTATTGTGTGTTCACACAGGTAGCAGCAACTTTTAAATGCCGCTCTTTTGTTTTTTGATCGTGGGCGACGTGCAGCTTTGATTGTCTGTGCTGTTTGTGCTTTGGCGCCCGGCGGTTACAAACGACGGCGTCTTTGGTTGCTTTAAGTTAGTGTACAACATTCTGTGGGTGAAAATTAAACTTAGAATAAACCTAATTAAGCTAATTATTGAAAATATCCCCATAAAGTCTCAACAAGATGAAAGTTGGAAAGGTTAATTCTGTTTTCTGATTGACCTTTAGCAGCATGAATCACCCACTTGTTGTTCACAATAACATCCGTAGTGAAACAAGGAAACAACTAAATACAAAGATGAAAAAAAACATTGAGTGTCTATAAATACTTTTTATTACTTTACTTTACGCTACTTATTCACTTCTGTGGAAATATAAAATATTTCTACTCATATGTCTACTCTCCTCTCTGAGGTTTGTTTTCAGTAACATTTCATAAGGTTTCTGTTTCTTGCAGCTGCTCTGAGAGTCCTTCCCAACAGGTCCCAGTTCTTCCAGTACGAGTCTGTGTCTCTGAGCTGTGAGCTGCAGGGAAACTCGTCTGACTGGACAGTTAGGAGGAACACATCCACCAACATGAATGAAGAGTGCAGTAGAAATGGGTCCAGCTGCGTCTTTACCGACCTTTATCCATCAGACAGTGGACTGTACTGGTGTGAGTCTGGAACGGGGGGGTGCAGCAACACCGTCAGCTTCACTGTGACAGGTGAGTTAAACGCCGTTGTCAAGAAAGCATTTGCATTTGGTGTCAATGCATCGACATCAAGATACCTTATCTGGGTACCAAAACATAAATGCAGGATGTAAATTTTGCCAAAGGTTTTAAGAGTAGACTATTATTAGATCACTCACTTTAAGTCCACATGGTTGGTCAGTTAATTGTTTAGGCTGGTAAATTTCTATACAAACGAATAATGCAATGAATTCAGCTCCACTGTAAGAACCCCTACAAACACCTCATTATTGTACTGGTTGACGTGTTTTGTCGTCGTTTAAAATATGGGCTTGTAATAAACAGACGCACAAACATGAATACCATCACAGTCTTTGCAGGAGCTCAGACAACGCAGCCCTGTTTTTATCACTTTACTCATTGTGTTACGTGTCAAAAAATCCAGACACTGATAAATGTTGCGGTGTCTGGTGAAAAATGATGGTTGCACATCAGAAGAAGTCAGATGTGGTGACTTCACAGAACAACGCTTGTGTGATCCAAATGATTCAGAGAAGGAAATGCAAAGACAAGCAGAGATGGGAGGGGCAGAGTGTAAAGATTGAAGATGTCAGACAACAATAAGCTTGTTCACTTTGTTGAATGGATGTTTCCTATGAAGGTCCAACAGGAGACTTAATGGAGGTTCACCATGCCCTTTAACTAACACTAAGCAGGCCAAACCAACACGTACGAGATAAGAGGCACTTTCCATGAAAGCTCTGTAAAACAATGTCATCATGATTTTATCAACCTGAAACTGAACCAGCCTTCGTAGATCGAAGAGAATGAGGTCAAAACGCTGTAGAGCTTTACCCCAGCCTGTAGGACCTGAGTCCCAAAGACACCTCCCACGATGGAGACATGAAAGAATGATCGAAAACTCAAAGGGGAGGTGGAGATAAAAAAGGGGGTCGGGCACACAGCCTGTTTGCTCATGTACATCAGAGAAAAAGGGCTAGATGAATGCAGCGGTTTCTAAAATGAAAACATGCTGTGGTCTCGTTGGCAGGACAACAAGGAGATACACTGAAACACTGGATTCATCAGTTCACTGAGAATAAAAACCAACGAGCTGGTAACAGGTACAAATCCCTGACGCTAGAGGCATTTATAAGAATTTTAAGTTTAAAATCCTCTTAAGGGTGAGACTGTGATGTCCTCAGTTTGGTGTCAGATATGCTACATACAAAGATATAAGACAACTCCAACTAAATATAAACTACTTTACTAGGCAGACGCTTTTATCCAAAGCGACTTCCAGGTAGCTAGCACTCGGTGTCTGGCTCAGGGACACACCTGGTAGGGGATGGACTAGGAGTCAGACGGGGTTTGAATCTGCTCCGTTCTGTATCCCAGTCTGGCGCTTAACCCATTGAGCTACCAGGCCGCTACATCTACACTAAAACTAAGGTAAAGGTGCAGAACAGAAACACAGCCGACAATCATCTAGTCATAGCTAATCGCTGTTTTGCCAATGAGATCAGAGCACACTTCTATTTTGTTTCTTCAAGACCTATTGATGTATGTGTGAGTCAGTCTGATGCTCGGGGGGAAAGAAAGTGTTAACCACTTGTGGTAGTTGAGGCTCGAATGCTACAAAACCTTCTTTCAGAGGGCAGGAGAGAGAATAGCGTGTGTGAGGGGTCATCTACAATGCAGGTGGCTTTGGGGATGCAGCGTGAGATAAAGACGTCCTGGACAGAAGGAAGACAGACTCTGATGATTGTTTCAGCTGTTCCCAAACTTCAAGATAAAAAAATCTAAATAATAAATTGTCCTATATGTCCAGTATTGGTCGATATCTGCATTAAAATCTGATATCAGAACATATCAGTATCGGTTTGAACTCTTTTAATGACACAACCTTTAAGTACCAAGCACATATTATACACGAAACTCTTCAGCTACTTCTCCTCTCACTCAAGAATGACAAATCAGAGGTAAAGTTAGCACATCTCGCAATAATATTTAAAGTATGCATGATAGGAGATATGCAATGTTAGTTTCCTAAAAGGATTTTCTTTTATGAGGGGAGACCCCACATTTCTTCAAGGAGATAAATAAAATATCAATTGTTATTATTATTTCACAGAATAATAAATGCGTACAAGTTTTGTATTGAACACTAAGTTTAGAGGATTAGATTGGAGGAACCCTCCTCTGTGTCATGCAGAGACAGGACGGGATCATATAGACAGTTCATACTTTAGGACGTCTAACTACTTTCTTGTCTTTCTGTGTGTGATTCAGCTGGTTCTGTGATCCTGGAGAGTCCTGCTCTTCCGGTGATGGAGGGAGAAGCTGTGACCCTGCGCTGCACCAGCAGGGGGACGTCGCCGTCCTCCAATCACACCAATGATTTCTATAAAGACGGGTTTCTCATTGAGAGCAGCTCTTCAGGAAATCTGACCATCCACAGTGTTTCTAAATTTGATGAAGGACTTTACAAGTGCAACATCTTTGAAGCTGGAGAATCACCAGACATAAAACTGATGGTCAGAGGTGAGATCCGCCTTAAAGACCCCAACTTTCGTCCTTCCTCATTGTTGAACTTGCTGATTAGAGTCACATATCAATCATGGCAAAGGGATATTTTTATGTGGGCTGTAGAAAAGGTAGAAGAGTGAGAGAGACTGAACTCGCATTAGTCTACGACAATAAAAGACGGATACATCTCTACTTTAAAGGAATATTTCACTATTACTGTCAGACTAGACAGTTCTCTATATATTGGGCGATTAGCCTGCTCGGCAGCCCCTAGTTTGTTGCATCAAGGTCAAACTGTGGTGTTTTTGTTTAGTAGCGAGGCATCCTGAGGCACCTACGAACTCCCACCTCGTATGCGTTGTGCTTCCTGTGGTGTGTTTCTGCCTGTTGTTGGTGTTGCTGCTGCTCTGCCTCTGGAGAAGCCATAAAGGTCAGTGTGCTTTCATGTACATAAAATGTCATTTTGCATCCTGCTGTCTCAGAATGTGTGTGATGTTAAGGTAAGTTATGAAAACTGATGCTGGACCTTGACGTTTTGTTTTAGTTTAATTTGTTGTAGTCAGAATACTATAAGTGCAATTCAGTAGGCGTATCTAAGCTTTACATCAAAGCCAGACATCCACTTTTGATTTATATGTCAAACCATGCGGTTTACTGTGGAGGTGTTGCTTTTTATACAGAGGTGTAAGGCATACAGTAGGTGCAGCTCTTCTGGCATTAGTTAGTCTCTCAAAAGAAATGATTTTGAGGCAGAAACGCCACGCACAGGTTTTACTTCAGCCTCTTTATTCACTCATACAAGCGCTGTAACGATTTATATATGCAGTTAAACTAGAGCAGACTGTGGTTTTGTGTTCTTGGTGTCTGATCAGTCTGTTAACCCTTGTTTGTCTGGTATATTGACGTTGAGAAAGGCTGGTTTGCGGTTTAGGTATTTCCTTTTTTTTTCATACAGTTCAATTGCTGTTTTTCTTTAAGCAGAGCCACTCGCATGATTAGAAATTAGACACTATGTATAAAAACCCGAACTAAAAATACTTTCTGGTGTTGAGCTGAGTGATCAACTGAAAGCGAAGATGAGATGAGATTATGCCTACTTATTCACATATACTGTTAAACTGTGACTCTTTGCTAACAACCAAGCGGCAGAATGGTGAGAGGTTGATACAGTCGTTAACTGTGAAGTTTATTCTCGACAAATATAGAATTAAAAAAATTAATCGTCATTTTTTTAAAAAACCTGCCAAAATTCTGTTACTGGCTGAACTTGCCCAACATTTCAACTTCACAGAGGTGAGATTATTAGTTTTTTCCACTGTTATATTCCAGTACATGTGAGGTTCCAGAGTGAAGCTATGAAATTAAGCCTTGGAGCCCCAGAAAATTATTATGAGCCTGAAATTGCAACTTTTTTTAGTAAACTTTTAGTGTGATGTCTTAACTCAGTCTGATCCAGTCCGTTTACCTTCGTTACTAGAGTCACAAATCTCACAGACAGACATTTTTTAAAATTTAACTTATTAAAACAATTGTGAAAGATAAAATATGTTGCTTATTTTCTAGTATTTAGTGGAATCAGACATGTAAGTGTCAGTACTGCAGTACAACGGCAAAAACCTTTATGGACGAGAAGGTAAAAGTTTGATCTTAACAATCAATGCAGTGATTTCCGTCTCGGTAATTATGTCTGCATTTGTCAAGATGTAACAAGTTATACTTTCATTCTCATAGATAGAGGTGCTTTGTTTTAGTCTCCATGAATCATTTGAGGTCTTGATGTTCTTGATAAACCGACACTGTAGTTCAGTGTGAAATAAGTGTGTGTGCTTTTCCAAAACAAGAAAAGGTCACAGATGCACCACAAACCTGCATGCAGACAAAGCCTGCATTGTGTTCTCATTGGTAAATGGTCTTCACTTATATAGCGCTTTTCTACCTAGACTAGAGTACTACCTAGACTAGAGTACTCAAAGCGCTTTACACTGCTTCTCATTCACCCCTTCACACACACAAGCACACACACACTCATACACCGATGGCAGAGCTGCTATGCAGCTGACCTGACACACCGGGGGCAACTTGGGGTTCAGTGTCTTGCCCAAGGACACTTCGACATATGACTGAAGGAGGCGGGGAATCGAACCACCAATCTTCTACATGTACACATGCAGTGTAGGGGTATACCGTAAGTGTTCCTGACTACGGTTCTGCTTTGAAATGTAAACAAAAGAAAACTGAGTCCAGTCAGGTTCAGTCATGTCGTGCTACTAGAATAATTCCATCGAGTTCTTTCCAAATAATTTCCAGTTAAAATTGTATCACAGACGTTTCCTTGCTGCAACTTTTTTTTCCTTGTAGGCAAATGACGTCCAGGTTGTGATTTAGTGCAACTGTGGAAAAACTAAGAGGAAATGACAAACCAGGAAGTTGTGAAGTCACAAACCTCTGTTAATAATGAATTAGGACCAACACATCACTGACATGGTCATGTTTTTATGGTCCAAAGCTGCATCACAGGTGATACAAACATACTAAAGCCTGTTTGTAATAATGAGGAGTTTTGTGTTGCAGGTAAAATGAAGCGTGATGTTTCATACACTGATGTCACCATCACAACAGACGCACAACCGCACAGGCTCAGAGGTAAAAAATCAGTGACCAGGTGGTTTCCAGGAGTTTTAGCTGAACGTATTTTACCTAATAACTCCGTGACTCACCTGTCATCTGTTAACACCCACGTAGTAGTAATATGTTCCACTACATAAACAGAAGTGTAAGTCTGAGCCAAGTCTGCTGTTGTTGGAGACAGATTGAAAGATATACATGTAGCTATCTGTCAAAATGATGCTAATATATAATTATAATTTAAAAAGTGCAAATAGGCTTTATTATTATTACAATTACTATAATAATAAAATATGTCATGATTATCATTGTTATTATAACCCTATTATTGAAAAAGATACATGATACAGAGACATATTACAAACATATGTTTGTGTCCAGCGGGTTGAAATCTATTGATTTACCCAAAAGTTTTCCATTAAATGTGAAGGTACCAATGGGGGTTGGAGCTGGGAGCCATAGACAGAGCAGGGAAACCAAGTGTGTTGCTACCTGAACCGAATCCAACGGGACCAGCTGGTGTCTGAGAGCTCAGGCACACATTAAAAAATTATGCTGAGTTAGATCAAACCTTAGGCCCAATAGGCATCATTGCAGTCGAAATAGACAGATCAAATTCTGTTTCGATTCTAAACTTGAACATAAAGCGTAGTAATATTAGTAACTTATTACTGGTCTCTGTGGACATGATCAGTCCATGACCAGAAATCCCCCATCAGACCAGCGGAGCCTTCACTTAATGGTTAGAATATTAATAAGGGTAAAACCACAGCTGAGTTCTGTTTACAGTTAATATGTTTATAGTACTCGTCTGTTGGCCTTTGACAGGAAACTAGAGATGATTGACGATGTGTGTCTCCCTCGTCCTCAGATGAAACGGTGGACACTGCTGAGACATTCTACTCGACACTAAACCTGACAGCCATCTGACAGGAAGCAGCCATCTGACAGGAAGCAGCCAGTCAAGAATAGAAGATCTGTAAATGTAAAACATTTTGGTTTCAGGAGAAACCAGGAAATAAATAACATGCAGAACGTCTTCATTTATAGATAACAGAACTGAGGAGACGACTTTTTACTGTTTGCACAAACTGTGTCTGCAAAGATGCTCAGCCGCTCATGTCAAAAAATGACATTTCGTGGCACCTGGGCGTTCAGGTTAAAGTGTCTGGATTCACATGTTTGAATTTCATTTGTGACGTTACTTCTGATCTTCTTTCCTCCGTGTTTTTGTGATCTTTGTGGTCGTCTGTGTTGGTTTATAGTTTTGCATTTTTGTGTTGTGGGATATGGATCTTTGTAGATATTTGGTTGTGTCCTCGTTGTCTATTTACAGAGGTCTGATTTCACAGTCGTTCTGGATCTCATCTGTTTACAGTTTGTTTTTCTCAGACGTCTGTCTGATAACTGCAGGAGACAACTTGAAGATGTTATTTGAACTCTGACATTTTTCTATGAATTTTGAACTCAAATAATATTTTCACGCCGGCCCTAATCATTCTCTGTAGATAACAATTAAGGTTTATGGAGTTTTTATGAAACTTTCA
Source organism: Microctenopoma stevenorrisi (assembly GCA_032270685.1). Classification (NCBI taxonomy): domain Eukaryota; kingdom Metazoa; phylum Chordata; class Actinopteri; order Anabantiformes; family Anabantidae; genus Microctenopoma; species Microctenopoma stevenorrisi. The sequence goes on along the minus strand of JAUMTR010250034.1, from coordinate 3,438 downwards.
CAACAGAAGTGGCCGTCCAGTAATGTGTCAGGAAATATCAGCTCGAATCTTATTGTATAGTCCAGTATTAATGATAAAAAATCAATCAATAATCCAAACTCTCCCGGTTGTTTTTGCTTTCACTACCTATCAATAGCTCAGTGTTTAATCTGGTCTCAATATAAATAATCAAACATGTGCCAACACCTAAATAAACATGATGCTTAGAAAATAATATTTTAAAAAAGCCCTTTCTCGTTTGAACACAGACGAGAATTTGATCAAGCAAACAGAGATTTCACTGCTGAAATAAATTTACTTCAATGCAAATATTTAGTCAGAGCAGATTAAAGTCTGTGTGAACATTTTCACACTGGTTTCTATAAAAGGAAACATTTAAATCATTTAAATCGAGAGTCAGAAACATTCAGAGAAAATTCCACAGTCACACATTTATTAAACATGTTACATTCTATTAATAGCAGCATAATGAAGAGCAAAAGAAACGGCTAAACTACAACTACAACAACTAAACAGCTAAATTGTGTAGTTCACTGTGGTTTCTTAGCTGTTCCTAAAACATGCTGCTCACACCTGAAACAGTCACCCCCGGTCTCAGCTCCTCACTGAGACTGAGACTGGGAACTAACAGGCGTGATGGCATGAATCAGAGTCTTTATTAGATTCTCTCTCTTATCTGTCACTGTGCAGGTTTAAATGAGAGTAGATAACAGAGAAACTAGGCTGTGAGTGGGTGTGTGGAAGAGTCCAGCTGTTACAGCAGGGCGAGGAAGGAAACAGGAACCAAAAGCTGAGGGCACCTGTCTTCTGGTTTCCTGAGTAGGTGGAGAATCTGACAGGAGCTCACTAGACAAACACAAGCAGATGCAAAATGAATTGGATTTTACTGTGTATGAGCAAAAGGTGGGAGGACTGTTCCCGGTTTGTTCATAGTCTGTCCTCATAGCGGTAGAACAGTTTCCAATAGCCTCAGTGGTACATAGTAGGAAAAAGGTTTTTTGTTGAAATAAGTGGTTCATGTCCTGTAGTCATACAGTCTTTATAGAATTCTACATTCACTGATCTGGAGTGTATGAAACTATAATATGGGGACATCTAGTGGTCAGCTGTTGGTGTTAAAGGTGGATGAAATCAGTCAAATTAGTCAAAAATTAAATGTAAATGAAAAAATGTTTCTTTTTAAAAAAATGAATGAATTTGGTGATTTCTACATCTCTGATATTAATACTTATACTCAGACACTTCATAACAGCTTATTCATTCAAATATGTGTTTACAGAATGTGAACATTGTAACAATGTCCAAACAGCAGAAAATAATCAAAGCTTAATGATTTTTCTGTAAATAGAGTTTAAACTGACGACTGACTGTTAAGAGTACTTCCTACCTAAATATAGAGGAAACGTTAGTTTAACACGTATATGAAGCTGGAACAATCAGTCACAACTTGGCATCAGCAACGTGAGACTCAGTCATCTCTCTGGTGGCTGAAAAAGCTGAAAGTTTGGCTTTAGTGACTGAAGATGCAAAACGAACTTTTATTAAAGTAATGATGAACTGTGCGTATTTTAAATATTTGTTCTTTAATACAAGAAACTCAAACTCAATTCTGGATTCATAGATGTTGTCTGCAGCTGGAAAATCACCAGACAGTTCATTGCACCGATGTACATTCACTATGTTTGTGACAAATAAAATTGGAATTTATTCTTTATCATTATTTATCAGTGAGAGGTTAATAATGACGATGATATGACAGCATAAACATTACAGTAGGTAAATTAATGTTCAACTTTTCCGATGCTTCAAAACATCTTAAATGATCAGAATTGCCCAAAACAAATATTATCTATAAATAAGGCACTCAGATAGAAACACTAAAGATCTAAACTGCAGAGAAATCAAATCACTGGAAACATAAAATAATCTTTACTACAGGACTGAATATGTTTAAACTTTTCAAAATCCAAACTTTTTCTATTTGTCTAGCTTAGTTTATAAGGTGTTCATGAGTTCATTGAACTAAACTTAAATAGACTGGTGTCTGATATAAACCACATGGTGACATCTGGTGTTCAACTATTGACGTTACATGTGTGTGTGGAAGTATTTGGGTCAAAGTGAACTTACTGAAGTCATCTTCAATGTTTGGATCAATAAAGATTAAAATGCTTGCAAGTCTGTTATAAAAAATGGTTACAATAAGAAAATGAGATGATAAATAAGATTTATATTAAATTTCTTTAAAAAAAAGCTTTATCTTAAGTATAAAATGTATTTATTGCTTTATCCTCTGTAATATTGATCAGCGTATTAGCTGGTAGATTAATGTCAGCACAAAATGTTTCCTCTTTGTCTTCTTCTTCGTTCCAGGTCATGAACCCATGACATAATCAAAAAATCTCCTTTTATATTCAACACGAACGACAGGAAAAACAGAGCAGAAAGAGTGTGTAAGAAAATATATATCCTCAAAGGAAGTTCTGCTTATCAACAATATGACTTCTTTCATTTTCTTTTAACTTGTAAACTCTCTGTCATCCTGCTCTGGGCCGGCCTCTAGTCTTAGTCTCTGCATTACCTCAACCTTATATCAACACACTATTAGTTACCTAAACTCCTGCATGCACTCTCGAGACTGTCTGTTAGAATGACTTGTCCTGCTCCATTCTACTAGATTAGAATATCACTAGCTTTAAAAAACGTTTGAAAACTCACTTGTTCAAAAGGTATTTCAAATGAGTCTAACGCACACAAACATTAACAAAAAGCTGGTCTAGCACCTAACAAATTCCCAGCATGTTCTTTATATTGATGAGTTGGGTCTTATCAGGGTTCAAAGTTTGTAGTAGTAACTTAGAATTTACAAAACCCAAATAGTAATTGCTGATGCCGTCTCTATGTTAGTTGCTTTGGATAAAAGTATTTGCCAGTTAAGTAAAGTAAAGTATATATTTTAAATGATCATTAGAGCTTTGTGAAGTGTTCTTACTCGAGCCCACTTGCAGTAAGTGTAAATAGCCAGTATCAGTATGAAAGTGTAGAGGATGAAGAGCAGGATGCTGAACACAGGTTTGGGTAAAGGAGGAGGAGAAGTAATAGTTGGGACACCAGTCGGCTGAGTTGTCACTAATAAGAAAAAAACATTAGTGTACAAAATGTGTCATTAACATCATCATCTGTTCATCAATATACAGTAAATATATTATTAAAAATATGAGGCTATGAATAGATGAGTATTTAAGCCCCAAAATATTACTAATGCACAGATCACAATGACCTACTACCACAGAAGTACTAGAGTGGTGTTGTTACTTTACTTTACTTTACTTTACTTGGCAGATGCTTTTATCCAAAGCGCCTTACAAGGAGAAGACACCAGCAATTACCATTTAGTTCTCGCAAAAACTGAGATACTACAACAAAGCACCCTGATAA
>JAUMTR010250023.1:6018-23683 GCA_032270685.1 Microctenopoma stevenorrisi | reverse complement strand
ACGTTTGACCCCGCGGAGGTCGCGTGTTTCCTGACGTTTGACCCCGCGGAGGTCACGTGTTTCTGAACGTTTGACCCGGCGGAGGTCACGTGTTTCTGAACGTTTGACCCGGCGGAGGTCGCGTGTTTCTGTCCGTCCGCTGGGTTCGTGTGCTCCAGTGGTTTTTAGAAACATTGCTCTTACACAGCAGTTACAGTTTGAGCACTTAAAGGACCAGTCCAACTAAATGTGTTCACGCTGAAACACTGTGTGTGTGTTGGGTGCAGAACTGAGCTCCAGAACCATTATGCTGAAAATAGACTCGTTCAGTGGAACTGTGTAAACCCCACCCAGCACAAGAACTCAGCTTCCATCTGCCAGTACCGAGCAGAGACCCTGTTTCAGAGCAGAATCCTCCCTCCTTACTCGTGTTTCCATTTTGAGCACCCCCCGAGTGTAAACTGTGAAGAGACGTTTAGCTGCTTCCAACTTTTCCAGCTACTTGTTCTCAGAGTTGTTGGTTGGAAAAAGTGAGTGTTTGCCCCACCCACCCCTGCTCCACCCCCCCCCCCCCCCTGATTTCTTATTTTTTCCTCAGTCTGACTTCTCCCCTCCTGACTGACGTGTTCTCTCTGCTCATCGTCTGAACTCACACAGCTCCAGTCGACGAGCTTCAGTCCTCTGACCCAAACCAGCGGCTCAAGGACCAGGGGCGGGCGGGCGGTGCTGGTCCCGGGACGAGCGGTCCTGGTCTCTGAGCCGCAGACCGACACACAGACGATTCCCACGTTACACCTGCTTTAAAGTCCGTACCCTGGTTACGAGTTGGGTTCAGCGCTCAGGAACCGTTCTGTAAAGGTTCCATCGGGCCTTCGGTGCTAACACTATTATTTTATCAACGACATGAAAGTTCTGTTTGTTTCACTTTGATACACTCACTATTTTCTCCGGTGTTAGTTTGAGTCAGAGGTGCAGGTGCGACGCCCAACAGAGGAGCACAGCTGTCAGAAACAGGAAGCAGCGATCAGCCTGCACCACTGAGTCGGACTTCCATTAAGTCTTAACAAACAATCAACCAGAGTTTTACAGAAGCCGAAAACGTGCGTGAATCTACAGACACGTCTGAGAGACGTGTCTGCAGATTCTTCTGTCAGTCGTGTCTGTGGTGAAGAGTAACTTCCTGGCAGCTTCCTGTGTTCAGAACGAGGCTGTAAAAAGTTTAACCCTTTCTCTTACTCAGTTAAACACTCGAGGTTTGACCTAAAATCTCATCTGTCCCTGATCTTCTTCCTGCTGTGAATCCTATGAGCTGCGTGTGGTATGTGCAGGTACGTGTGATATTCTGAGGGAGTGGATTTGTTTCCTGGGTGTGGGTGAGGGTTAGGGTAACCCTTTTATCGAGGGGAGTCAGATCAGTGTTAGACACGTTCATCCTTTTGTGGGTCGTCTCACAGTAAGTTGAGACTGATCAGAAACAACATTACGCTGTGAAAGCTGAATATTAAGTTTGTTGGGTGATAAGGTGATGAGTCAGAAAACTCTGCAGTGAAACCGTTTCCGTTAAAATCAGAACCAACTTCAACTTTTTAACTCTGAGACCAAAGCAAACTGAGGATTTGTCTTTAGAACCAGAAACGAATGTAAAGTTACGGCACCAGAACCTGGTTGGTTTCTGGAATAACTCACCTTCTCCTGCTGACACTCCTCCAGCGCAGCGTTGGTGCCATTCAGGCGTTTGTGCAGCAGCAGGATCTCGTCTTTCTGCTGGTCCACCTTGTTCATCTCCTTCAGCACCCTCTCCTCCAGCGCCTCCTTGTTTTTGCTCCATGCCACACTATCCTCCTCCACCTTCTCATTCAGCTCCTTCAGCTCAGCGCGGCACTGGGTGGAGGGCTTCAGGTCCGGAGACGTGGCCCACACCACGATGATGATGAGAGAGACGATGGACCAGAGCGCTAACAGGGCAAGCACCACGTTCTTGGCTTTCTGGGAGGACTTGGAGGGGGCCGCCATGGCGAACGCCAGAGGAGGAGGATGTCAGGAAGACGTTAAAGATGATGAGCAGTGGAGCGAGGAGCTGCTCTCGGCGACTCTCAGGTTGAAGTGAGCTGGACTTTCCCTTCTGGCGGGCAGGAACACAGGGAGGGGCTCCCTCTGAGGACGGCCACGCCTCCTGCCTCACCCTCCTCCTCCTCCTCGTCTGCATGTCAGTGTTATCGTGCAGGGAGAGGACGCAGCGATCAACAGGAAAGTCACAGCAGCAGTGTGACACACCCAGACGCAGCGTGTGGAAAGTTTGGTTTGTGTGCGAGAACACTGCTGCTTTCTGTTGCTGCTGCTCAGCCGTGAACCTGCGCGACCTCTACGAAAGTATGTGGATCCTCAGCCTGAAGCCAAGAAAGCTCAGCAATGAAGCTCTGAGGCAAGAAGGGGGGGTTCATCGTGTCCTGTCCTGTGGCCAGATGTTGGCACACAGCTGGCACAGTCACAGACTGCACCTCTATAAACACAGCTCTGATAACAGACCAGGACAAAGGTGAAACCAGGCTTTTCTTCTTGGTTCTTCTTTGTGGACCTTTCGGATCAGAAACAGAACCGGCTGTGTGCGGAGGAGCTGCAGCACAAGCTGTACTTTAAGATGCGTCCGTCTCACTCCCTGCTCTTCTCAGGTGCTGATCAAATGCTGAGGTCACTTCACATCCACGTGGTCTCTGCTGCATGTGTGTATGAAATGCTGCATAAAGCTCAGACTGCTGGAACGTGGACGTATCTGTTCTGCTTTTATTTTGATCAATCATCATCATTCACTCGTCTCATCATCATTTTTGGAGGTGGTCAGCTTTGACCCGGTTCCTGACCCAGGCAGCCTTTCTAATTATTTCTGTCTCTTTAAAACATTGTACATTTCAATGTAAAATTACTTTAGTCAGAATGAATATACTGAGCTTTTAATTTGGAGGAGCTTTGAGAGGGACTGTTGCTGGAGCGAATTTCTTCTTCCTCACGGTGTCTCCATGCAGCACAGAGACGCTTCATGTTCATGCTGACACACACACACGCACACACACATACACACACACCAACTAGGACGGAGCCAGCCTTCATCCTGTCTGCAGGCCCTGCGGCGCCCCCGGGAGGCCGGAGAGCCTGATCACAGCCAGTCAAATGTTATTTTAATACCACAGCTACAGAATCCAGAGTTAAACTATTAAATATATTACATTACTTGTTGATGAACTTTACTTTAAAGACGCTTTTATCTTTTAGCAGGGTTACAGAGAGCCTGGGGGGGCGTTTATAACTAATATTATGAATAATGAATAATAATGAAAACACAGTCAAAGTTTTGTCTGACAGTTCAGTGACACAGGTGACGTCACTTACTGACAACCTGTGGATCGACGAGACCCGTTTCGCTCTGTCAGCAGCAGCAGTTGACGATGGAGCCCGAGTCTGTGCGGATGTGTCTGATCCTCGTGTCTCTCAGTGGTGAGTCTTTGCTCAGGGATTTTTATTCCTGTCTGAGGGGTTTAAAGAAAGATTTATTCAGAACCACAGGAAAATATACCGTTATTACAAACGACAGCTGTTTTATTGAAGTCGTGCTGGAAACCACAGCAAAGTCTGTACATTTTCTTTCTTTTACCAGACAAGGTTGGAAATGAAGTACAAACAGAAAACAATGCTTTGATTTTTCTTTCTCACTGCAGTGACGGCTCTGGCTTATTTTCATGTGTTTCTGTTTTCCAGCTTTGTGCCGGGAGCCCCGCGCCACCGCGCTGCCAGCCTCCACCGTACGGGTGAGGGTGGGTGAGGACGCCACCCTGCACTGCCCCCTGCTGGACAGCGCCTCTGCCAACGACTCGCTCACAGTCAGCTGGTACAGGAAGCCAGCAGGACACAGTCCCCAGCTGCTGCTCAGCCTCAGGGCTGCGGACGGATCCAAGGCGAAGTACGGCGCCGGGGTCCGAGCCCACAAGGTGTCGGCCTGGCCCAACGGAACCCTGCTGCTGCGCGGCTCCGAGTACAGCGACTCCGCAGTTTATTACTGTGGCGCGAGTCACGGGCTCGAGCAGGACAGGAAGCAGCCGGAGGACTGATGGGAGACACAGCTGTCCCTGGTATGGTCTCACCAAAGCAATGCTGTTAGTAACCTGCTGGGAATAAACGGGAGTCTTGGTTCTGTGTGTTTGTTTCCTGTGATCACTGAGAACAACAGAACTGTGAACCTCGTGGTTCCGTGTGATCCAGCAGGAAACACAGGAGTTAGCTCGAGCTAACGTTAGCATCACATCACAGTCATCTCACAGGGAGTCACCTGAGGGACATGTTCAGGCAGAGGCGCCAACCATGGATGTAAACAGACATTTCTATAAATAAATACAAACATTAAACTGCTGTGATACTCTTTATTTATCAACGTTATTCTAAAAACCAGCCGTAGCTCACAGGAAGTGAAGCAGGTGTAACCTTAGAATAAAGAATCCATTTATTGTCATTGACACATTTTTACATGTTACAACGAAATGTGTTCTCTGCATTTGACCCATCCCCCTTGGGGGGGCAGTGAGCAGCCACAGGAGGCGCTCGGGGAGCTAGCGCTGGGTGTCTCGCTCAGGGACACACCTGGTATGGGGGGTGGGCTGGGTGACTCAGCTGGGAATCGAACCAGGGGCTCCTGCTTCCCAGCCTTAACCTCTGCCTTAACCACTCTGCTACCAGGCCTTAGTTATTGTATATGTCATTTAACTGAGTATATTCTATGGATTTTGTGTATCCTATTTTATACTTTAAGTACATTAAGTTAATATAATTATTTTATTTAAATTGTTAAGTCGTATGTTCATATTTAAGTTAAGTATTCAAGTCTTTTCTCTTGGAACATTAGTTCCTACCTGCCCTGTCTCACGGGGGAGGAATAAGAGTGTGACACCAGGTATTAGGTTGACTGTGCTGTGATGCCGTGTTGGTGTGAATTAAAAAGAAGAAGAGTGGAAGCCCGCTCGCTGCCTACAGCCCGGAGACACGGTACCAGCGCTCAGAAGTAAGAGTCACCCAGAGAACGACCGAACCTGCGTGAGCCTCCCGCCTTCACGTGCTTCTGTCACCTGTGCGGCAGCAGTACCATGGTAGGTGGCGCTGTTTCATTCATTAGACCTACACATGTATTTGATTTGATTTGTGTTTTTAGTTATTTATTTAGCTTTCAGTTATTATGTTTATTTATCTACCAGGCTGCAAAACCCTCTTTGACAGCACAAGTTTCCTCCCTCAGCCTGGTTGCTGCTGTGTTTCAGTAATCTCCCAGGAGAGGAGCTCACCTGTGATAACTATGTGTCCACAAAGTTAAAGATGAAAAATGTTATTAGTAACTCAACATGGTGGACAAATAATTTAGTTTGTGTTTGGCTGTTATTAAACAGTTATCATGAAGAAAAAAGAGCTTTAATAGAACCGTAAAAAGCAGAGAGTTTTCTTAAACAGTTAATGTCTTTGGCCGTTGGACACGGATTCAACTTGATGTCAGAAAAAAGTAAATTTCCTGTTTTTCTGTCCTTCGCCAACCGACATGACCAACGGTCGATCTGATCCCGCAGCAGCACTTTCTCTCCTCTGGAGACTTTTGGTTTGTGGTTTCTCGTGGTTTCTCGTGTTTCTGTTTTCCAGACTCAAAGTCTCTGGATTTCACTGACGAGGACGCACAGACAAGACCTACACTCACATCAGCACAGACAAACATCCGAGGTAAAACAAGATCATGTGAAACTTTCATTTAATGTTAAGAAACAGAACTTTTACTAAACTTACCCTGAGGACAAACTTAAAGTCTAAATGTGCGGACTCAGATTAAAGTATATAACTTACTGTTTGAAGTAAACCATTATGTGAATGTCATGATTTTTACAAATATATAAAGTTTGTGTTTGTTTGGGACTGTTAAAGAACTTCCCCGAGTCTCCAGGATGGACTCAGCTGTGATCTTCATCGTCCTCCTGGGGTGAGACAAACTGCTCCTTTAATTACCTGCCCTGATCCTAGCAGCACCTGTTAACGCTGTGTTTTTCGTGCTGCTGTTGTAGATGTTGTTCAGTTTCAGGATCAGCGTCTGGATCCATGTGGATGGTTTTCAGTGCAGGGACTCAGCTGCAGGTGAACGCCGGGGAGGAAGCTGCAGCTGATCTTCACTGTCACAACAACACAGCAGGTAGGATTTCTAAACGGACACATACAGCTGGAAGCAGCTGTAGCTCTGCAGGAACCGTGATGATGTGAATAAATCAGGTATGAGTTCAGCTGCCATCGCTCTCGTGCTCACACTTCTTTTTCCTTGTTTTACTATGAACTGAATGTGTTTTGTTTGCTGGCTGAGTCCGTTTCAAACCTCTGGCTGAGCTGCTGTGGTGCCGCTGCTCCGCCGAGGGACTGAACTATTAAAAACCAAGTGTTCAGGAAGTTATCTGTCACGTTTGCCTGCAGCTGCAGCTCGTTCTGCTCCTGTAAAATCATCAGCAGTTACAATAACACGCGCCGCGCTCATTATGTAAAAAGATAAGTGAAACATTCAAACACTGAATGAAACATTTGCCTGCATCAAACAGAATCGTTGTGGTTTAAAGAACCAGACTGAACTACTGAAATGAACTATGACTGAGTGTTTCCAGGATCCAGGGTGTTTGTCTTCGTCCTGTCGTCTGCATGTTCACTGTCTCTAAAACGTCCTCGTCTCTTATAAACACGTTACATAATGATGCTGATCATCTCAGAGAAATAGTCCATCAGCAGTGTGTGTGGGAACATGCAGCCAGGAGGAACTGGGAATCAAACCACTGACCTCTGCTCTACCAGCTGAGCTACTCCTTGTGTCCTTTGTCAGGTTCCTCCGCTGCTCCGACTGTTCAGATCCTTTCTTCAGAGCTCCACCTGGACCCAGGGTCTCCTCACATGCTGGTCTGTCTCCTCACTGGGTTAAAGTCACCTGTGCAAAACGTCCTGTGGTGGGTCAATGACACGGTGGTGACATCAGCAGGTGCCACTGTGTCTCAGGTGGTGTCAGAGGAGGGCGGGGCCTACAGCGCCTTGTCTGTCTGGGAGGTGTCGGCAGCAGACTGGAGCTCCTGGTCAACGTACTGGTGTGGGACAAACCACGAGGGACGACATCACAGACAGAGACTCTGCTCGCAGAAAGGACTTTGACTCACGTGTCTCAGGCTTGGATAATGACAGCTGTATAACAGGATAGTAGTAGTAGTAGCAGCAGTAGCAGCAGTAGTATTAGTAGCAGTAGCAGCAGTAGTAGCAGTAGCAGTGGTAGTAGTATTCGTAGCAGTAGTAGCAGTAGTAGCAGTAGCAGTGGTAGTAGTATTCGTAGCAGTAGTAGTATTAGTAGCAGTAGCAGCAGTAGCAGCAGTAGTAGCAGTAGCAGTGGTAGTAGTATTAGTAGCAGTAGTAGCAGCAGTAGTAGTAGTAGTAGCAGTAGTAGTAGCATTAATAGCAGCAGTAGTAGTAGTATTAGTAGCAGTAGTAGCAACAGTAGTAGTAGTAGTAGTAGCAGTAGTAGTAGCATTAATAGCAGTAATAGCAGCAGTAGCAGTAGTAGTAGTATTAGTAGCAGTAGTAGTAGTAGTAGTATTAGTAGCAGTAGCAGCAGTAGTAGCAGTAGCAGTGGTAGTAGTATTAGTAGTAGTAGCAGCAGTAGTAGTAGTATTAGTAGCAGTAGTAGTAGTAGTAGTAGCAGTAGTAGTAGCATTAGTAGCAGTAGCAGTAGTAGCAGCAGTAGTAGTAGTAGTATTAGTAGCAGTAGTAGTAGCAGTAGCAGTAGTAGTAGCAGTAGTATTAGTAGCAGTAGTAGTAGTAGTAGTAGCAGTAGTAGTAGCAGTAGCAGTAGTAGCAGCAGTAGTAGTAGTAGTACTAGTCCCATGGGATGACTTGGTTCGGTCTCTTTCAGTCCTGTGTGAAATCTGAATAAAAACCATGAATACTTCATTTCTCCATAAATAGGTTCATAGTTAAACGACCTTGTCAACAGCTGCTGCCTGAACCATTACGGTGCCGTATGTTCTGAATGTTTCCATGGCGACAAATGTCGGGTACAAACCAGCTTCAGTAGTTGAAGGAGGTGTGTCGCTGTCCAAACACTTCTGGACCTTGCTGAACATGCACTTGAGTATCATGTGTCCCCCAGAAAAAGACCAGACACCATGAGTGATTTCTATCAGATATACTTTACTGTACATGTAGTGATAAAACCCGCCTCAGAGGCTGAAACGTCCCGCTGCTGTAACCGAGTCCTGCAGTAGTCAAAGTTTCGACTCTGACTCGATATGATCCACAGAAATTAAATAAAACATGCAGAGATACGCATGCAACAGCTGAGACTGTTACAATGCCACTTTATGTGTCCGTCGTCCCAAATGAAAAAGATACAAGATTACTCATCAAACACAAAACAAACGCCACAGACAGTTCAGGCCCGCCCACACAGAACCCGCCCAAATGTCCCGTTAGAGGCCGAGATAAATACGAGCAAAATATTCATGTTTACACAAGAGTATAGATGAAAATCAAATATACAGTATACATGCTTTTACCATGATAGCTAGTTATCCAGTGCGCTCCGTTTGGCATTAAGTTGCAAACACCTGTGGACAGGTGAACGCTGCATCTAGCTGAACGGTCCAACAGAACACTCGTGTTTTTACCCAATTATCTGAAGAGGAACCAAGCTCCCCTGACAACTTGCAAAAAATCTACACAGCAACAGCTGCAGCGACATCCGTCGCAGAACCAAGTTGGACATCTGAGGACCAGAACATTACAGCGATCCAGTTTGTGTTTGGACCGTGTCCCTGTTTTGATAATATTTTAACTGTTGGAACATTATTCTGAAAAAGTCTGATAATTTGTAGACGCAGTTTTTCACAGGTTGGTGAACCTGACAAACTCGGACTCTCTAAGACCCGACGTGTTACTCATCCTAACTGTTCTCACAGCTCTTCCGGGTTAGAACCACATAGTTTTCCAGACTTTTGTTGCCTCTGGCCTATTATTTTTTAGTGTTGCTACTATCATTTTCAAAATGGCTGTTGTAGCTTTACGACGTTTACTTCCTGGTAATTTATTCGTCACCAAACACCTGCAACAAATCAGGCTTTGCTTCACGGCTGTGTTCTTAAAGGAGTGTTCTGTGGGGTTCTGTGGGTTTGAGAGATTGGTTCCTCTTTAAAAAGAAAAGCCCTTCAGGGACAAATGTTGGATTTTGTGTAGTGGTTGAGACTGAACAAGAAGAACAGCATGCTGTTCAGGACTGTGTTTATGGGGCGTCTCAGAGCAGGAGATTTTCTGACACATTTTGGTTTCTACTACTTTACCAACAATCTAACTCATGAAACTAACGAATTCTGCTTTGCTCCCATGGCTCCTTTGCTATTACACATTTCCAGAGAATGTGGTTCCGGTTAGATCCACACCAGCCTCAGTGAGAGTGGACAAACATCATGTTTCTGCTCTCACAGCTCTGTGACTGCATCAAGCTGATGAGGATCATTTTGGTTTAAAGGTTTTTAATTACGGTAATGTTGTCTCGCTCTGAGGTTGGACTGTGGAGAGGCTCCCTCGTACCTCCTGCCTCCTGAGACACTTGCTAAACACGTCCTGAGCTCATGTTGACATTGTAGGTTCGACTCTGACTCCACTGACCACAGGTTGTGTTCTTCTGTTTCGTCAAACTGATTGGACCAAAATAAATGTGGACTCATTTAGTTTCTTTGACCAGGATCAGGTCTGTCTGCTTGTCTCGTCTCGTTGTTTCCTTTCTATCAGTTTGAACATTTTGGAAGCCCCTGTACAAAAAGAGGTAGAACGTGTGGTTTCAGATCAGATGAAAGGGTTGGACTCTCCACAAAGGTCAAATTCAGTATTTTGGGGTTTTGAACACTGTCTGGTCTTAAGGAGCCGTAACAATGTGGGACATAATGTGTCTAAACCAAACTATGTACAGTGCAAACAGGAAGTCACCGTCACTGCTGCTAAAGTGTTTTACTAGAAGCTTTACGAACACGACACGTTACCTGAACGCTAAAGACGGGAGCTACGTTATCTACTCATACAGTCAGTGGGTGTCAACAATAAAGAGTAGAAAGGATACAAAACTCCAAGCTAATTGTCTCTTTGAGAACCAGAAATCTCCTGTTTCTCCTCTCAGAGCAACGTTAAAGCCTGAACCCAGATGTTCTGAAGAAGCTTTCCTTCAGACATTTTACCAACGTTTAATAAAATACAATCAATCAGCTCCGTCCTGAGCAGCCAAAGAAAAATTCTGTACCAGGAGAAGAAGAATCCAGAGAGGAGACCGCAGTCCTCATTTGTCCCATATCATAACTTAAACTGGTTCCTGTTACCATTTTTTCTCTGTAGATATCTGATGTTGACTTACAGCACTGACAGATCAGTTAGAATGAAATCTTTTGTGGACTCACAACAGGGTTAGTTTATAGTTCAGACAGTGGGCAGATTTACGCGTCTGTCAGAGTGAAAGTAGTTTGATTGGCTTTAAACTCAAAGGTCTACTCAGATGTACTCAGGGTGTCTTTGTTTCAGTGGTACCTTGAGTCTGACTTTGCTTTGTGCAGCAGTTTGTTGACATATCTCATTATGAGAAACTTAAATAGTGGACATATTCTAGATTTTCATAACAAAATCTGCTAAGAAGAGTTTTTGTGGAATATTTAGTTGTTTATCACATTTAATCAACAGATTATTTGAATTTCTGACCATTTCTGAAAATGCCGCTGACATGAGCCGATTATTAAACTCTCATATGATCTATTATGTAAAGAAATTTAACTTTTGCTTAGAGCTAGAAAACTAGCATTTTGCTAACACCACTCAGGCTTATTATTAAATGACTCTAAACACCTTTATTTCATGACAAGGCACACGGCGAATGTCAATGACGACGGCTTCTAAATGATGCTGTACTTTTTGTTAGCAGTGTTTGTTAGCAAGTGAGGGTCTTTTTCCTACTCACGGTTAAAACGGCAGATATAAAGTCCTGATATGGGACAAATGCTTTTTGATATCATGTACTGAATAATCTCCACGCTCCACCAGAAAAGCAGCAGCTCAACAATAAAAACAGAAAAAGTGTTGAGCTGCAAAAATGCCTCAGTCAGTACACAGCTGTTAGCATGTTAGCTTAGCATGCTAGCTGGGCGACACTGATTAAATGTTAGCAGAATGTTATAGATGATTGGTTTTGGTGTAATCTGATCCCAATAATTTGATTAGATAATAAACCTCATGCTTTCTGTGTGGAGCCTCTGCTCTGATCTCTGTTTGTCACATCACTGGCAGTGGGCAGCCTCGGTGGCGGGCTCCACCTCTGGCACAAAGCCGTTGCTGAGGCTGTTGGGACCTGGGGGCGTGGCCAGCGTGGGAGTGATGTCAGCCCTGGAGGCAGGCTCTACCACGGAGAAGCTCTTCTGTGGCAGCCGGGGTTGCACCAGCATGGTTTTGGGAAGGACAGACACTTGTCTCAGCCCGTCGGCTCGCAGCGGTGGCCTGTTGGAGTTGGTGGCGTCAGAGCTAGGCGGTTTGGGACTGTGTGGGGGTGAGGGGCTGAGGGCACTTTGGTCAGCAGGCTTCAGCTCGTTGTCACACGGTTGTTGCTGATCTGCGGGCGGCGTCTCTTTGCCATCAGGGGCGGGATCTGTGCACTCAGGAGGCGGGTCCTGCTGCATGCTGCTTTGCCTGGAAGCCCCTGATCCTGGAATCTCACAGCTGTCAGTACGGCGCCGTGAACCCTCGTGCATCCGACTGGTGGCAACGACGGCCTTCATGGCAGCCTGTCAACACGCACACATGATCAGTGCACAAATGTCAGTTTTTAGTCCATGTTGTTTTAGCTTGTTGCTGTTTGCTTCGGTCTTCACTGAGTCCTCACCTTGAGCTTACGTCGAGCATTGAACTCCTGTAGTTTCCTCTGGGTGGTGTCCATATGGGAGAAGCGAGCGGCTTTCCCCAGTACCCAGGGGTGCTGCAGAGCCTCCCGGACACTGAGGCGTTTGTGAGGGTCGAGGACAATCAGCTTACTGACCTGCAGATAGATAAGGGGGGATGGGCCAATTTCAGACTGAGTCTCATCAGATAGAAGTCAGTGTGGTGAGATCAAGAAGAACTGAGCTGAGTAGATGTTAGGAAGTCTGAGGATCCAACAAGTAGAACTCGTCAGCCGACACTGGTTCAAGTCAAACCATGTCTTGCTTTAACAAAAACCATTAAAACACAGGTTCAGCTCAACTGAAGTTCAGTTAAATGCAACTCCCTGGAGACTAGTCTGGGCCAAAATGTCAAACCATTTAGGACATGAAACATTTGCAATCATTTCCAAATATCCCAGGAGTGCAAGTCACGTCTTTGGACAGAGGTCTAATCTTCATAAATAGAATTTGTCATTAATACAATGTAGATTCACTGACCAGATCCTTGGCGTTGAGGGAAACCTCGTCCCACCAGGGAGACACAAACTCATAGTCGCAGTTGAGGATGCGGCTGTACATGTACTGATCCCCCCTGGGGTCAAAGAAGGGCTCGAACCCACAGAGCCTGGAGAACAAGACGGTTTCATTCAGTCTTTTTAAAATACAGCACTAAACCCAAATAAAGCACATGTAACGTGTAATTATACTCTGTTACTCTGCGTTCATTTTTACTCAAGTAGAAGTACAAAAACACCAGCAGCTGCAAAATACAATAAAAGAAACGAAAGTAAAAACACTGATTTTGAAGCTATTAAAGTTCTATTAACAGAACTGAGTAACTACTGAGTCACGTCTGTGTGTCGACTGGCAGCGAGGTGTTAATGGACTCACAGGATGTAGAGGATGACGCCCACCGACCACATGTCCACCTCAGGCCCGTACGCGTTTCCCCGCAGGATTTCTGGAGCTGAGGACAGAGGAGTCATGTAAAATCCCACAGAGTGGAGCCTGCAGTGAAAGCATCACCACCTGCTACATGACAGCGCAGGTCATTGAACGCGTCACTACTGATGCTACTAACTACACTGGTCCTGTATTACTGCACGATGTACTTCACCGTGTACTAAACCAAGTACTACAGCTACTACACATCATCCTAATACCGTTACTAGCTTGTGTACCATTACCCCCCCATTCATCAGGTCTTGGGACCAGCACTAAGGAGGAACTGGGTTCTCTTCTTTACTTTACTTTACTTCACTTTGCTTGGCAGACGCATTTATCCAGAGCGACTTACAGGGAGCTAGTGCTGGGTGTCTGGCTCAGGGACACACCTGGTAGTGGATAGACTAGGACTCGAACCTGAGACCCTCTACATACCAGTCTGACTCTTAAACCATTGAGCTACCAGGCCTTCTGACGCTGTCGCCGTTCTACGTGTTTAATATTAAGTTATTTCAGCTTCTCGACGTTGGATTCTGAGTGACTCACCACAGTACCCCGGAGTACCGCAGACAGTCTTCATGGTCACCTGGTCATCAATAATTTTGGAAAGTCCAAAGTCGGCTGTAAGACACGAGAGATTTTATTCATTCTAAATAAAAAAGACAGTATTCTTTGTTTGCTGTAACTTTCTACATTGATGCGATTTTCTGTTTAAAGAGAAACGAGTGAAGAGGGTGAAGCAGAGCATGGTGGAGGCGGATGCAGCGTGCTGTTAGAGGAGGCTGGATTTGAACTTATTCCATCTGAAGCTGTTCAACCATCTGGAGGCTTCTCCAGGAAACACCGGGTTTTCCAGGTCGCTCCAGCCTGCGTGTCACGTTCCAGCACGTCGTTCGTTTCACATTAAGGTCGGGTCGAAAGCGGCAGGAGGCTCGTGTGGTCTCCCACATCTGTGAAGCTGTGGTGACTTCTCAACACACTCACACACAGACAAAAACAGGAACCTGCACGAACCTGCTCGTCTTACCTATCTTGAGCAGAGCGTCCAGCGACAGGTCAGCGTACAGCAGGTTCTCAGGCTTCAGGTCCCGATGCACCACGCCGTTCTCGTGTAGATACTGAAACACACCAACGTCACAGTTACAACACACACAGTGTTTCACTGCGGCACAACCGTGCAAACTGCTGCGACCTCCCCCTGCAGGCGGCATGGGCCCTTCGCAGCGTGGTGGGGGTCTGGGCAGGATCTGGCAGGATGGACTGAAACTGAACTAACAGATGGTCTCTTACCACAGTTCCCAGCATCCCCTGCTGCTCCCTGAAAACTCACTTCCTGCTCTATGAAAACAGAGTTTAACAGGAGTCTCGGTTCAGCATTTCATTTCAGTCAGAAACATCCCCCCCCTCTATGTATTTGTTTGCAAATGTCACAGCACAGTTTGTCCTGTGGATCGAATTTGTCAAATGTCCTCAGAGCTGCTTTTCTATTGTGTTCTGTTGCTAATTACAGATGTGTAAAATGAACCAGATGTTAAGAACCTGCAGTGATGACGATGATGATGTGTTCAGGGTGTGCTGGAAGTTTTCACACACATAAACAGGCGTATGTTTCTCTGGGTGGTGAATGTAGGTCAGCTGTGGTCAGTGTGTGTGTGTGTGTGTGTGTGTGTGTGTTAATCTTCTCTGGTTTTAATCTGTTCAGCAGCAGGATGGAAGCTGCTGTTACATAAGAGACCTGTAGCTGCTGCACGCTGCTGCCATGTGCAACAACACTGCCTGCTGCCAGCAACACCTACAACACAAACACCTACACCACCAGCAACTACACCAAGTGCAGCTCCACCTGCGACCAAAACACAGGGTTAACGAGGAGCTGGTGTGATGGATCATTAAACCCACTTTCTACAAATCTCCCACATAAACCTTTGCCCACAGGTGCCAGTGTTTCCCCTGAGTTTACCTTGTGAGGCAGTGTTCCCCGTTTCACTGTTACGGACAGAAGAAGCTAAAAATCTTTGATCGCGATACAGAAGATTATTTCCATAATTACAGGCTCTGCTCATCACTGACTGTCGCTCTGTGAACAGTGCAGCGCTGTCAGTGAACGCCTCGTGGTTTCAAACATCACATGTTGATATTTGAAGATGATTCTTTGCCACTTTCATTAATCTGCAGTCAAACAGGAAGCGTGTGATTCATCAGCTGTAGGAGGAAGACTCCCACTCGAGTCGTTATGGTGGTGAGTCTGTTCACATTACATCCACCTCAGTGTGATTTCACAACTCAATACATTTATTTTATTCAGTGAATCACATGATCTGTGAATAATTCATCTGTTATGTATTAATGTGGTAGCACAGAGTAAAAGTACTCTTTATGCAGAAACTCATTACTCAGTACTCATTATTAATCAGAAATAAAGATGCATTTAATGTTGCTGGTAAAAGTAAAAAACTCTCTCACTTTAACCTGTAATAACATTTGACTGATAGTTTCCCTTTGAAGTACTGCAGAGTACAAGTACTAGGTATTTAAATTAAATTGCGCTTATATAAATGTTCTTCGCAGCTTTTACAGTGTTGGTGTTTCTTTATAACTTTCTGATGTAAAGTGAACAAATTTTCCCAGAACTGTTCTGACGCTGCAGCTGCAGAGACTGAACCCAGAGCGCCGTGAGCAGTAATCTAATGAGCTGTTTGATCAGAACCAGGTGGTGATTTTCCCCACACAGCGTGCAGACAGTGAACGCAGCAGTCTTACCGCCACAGCCTCCAGGATCTGTTTGATCACGTGAGCAGCGTCTCTCTCGCTGTAGTAACCTCGTTCCACGATCCTGGAGACAGAGAACACAGTGTTTCCCAAAAGACCTCAATTTTAATTCTTATGTTAAACTAAATTTTATTTTTTTTACGCGATTCGCTGGTTGGTTTTTATTTTTGTTCCACTTTAACAAAGCTACAGAAGAAAACCAGCTTTGCTCGGGATTAAACACTACACAGCTGTTCTGTTCTACCCGAACCCGCTTCCTGACAGATCTTCACTGAGGTCCCAGCTCCTCTGGGACAGTTTGAATCTACACCTACTACACCGCCTCATCTAACTCGGTGAAGCTTGTGTGGCGTGGAGATGTGAACTGTGCAGAAATAGGAAATGATGGCGGTGGTTAGCGTAGCTTAGCATGAAGTGCCGCCTGGCTCTTTAATGAACATGTTGTATCTGAGGTGTAAAAACAACAGGAGGTGCCTGCTGGAACAGTTTTCTCTCTGGGGGGACAGAGTGCCCTGGAGAAACTAGTTTCCAGGAAATCACTCCACCCAGAGAGAAACGGCTCGGTGCGGATCCCAGGGAGTTTCACCTGTCCACACAGGTGAGCCTGGGTTCAGTTTGGACTGGATTACACTGGTATCTGATCCAGATCCAGTGTACATTACGTCATCATAAGTCAGCGTCAGCATCTCTGCAGCTGTAGCAAGCGCAGTGCACGTGTGTACCTGTCAAACAGCTCGCCTCCAGTCACCAGCTCCAGCACCAGAGCGATGTCGGTGTCAGTCTCAAAAATCTCCTTCAGCTGAATCTGAAGCAAAACAGGCACAAAAAAGTCTTCCAGCTTCACGTGCATCTGTCGGCTCCCGACACAAACTGACCCCAGGATGGATGTTTAATGACCTGTTACTGTAGTATTTTACCCAGAGTGAAATCCAGTTATTATACGTGTGACATGTTATTATCATTAGTATTCATCCAGACGATGTTCTGTACGGCACACGATCACCAATGATCTCCGATTCTGTGGATCCAGTTAATCGTTGTGTGAATAAGTGACAGACACTTACGATGTTTGGGTGGGAGAGACGCAGCAGGACGCCGATTTCTGTGCGAACGATTTTCTTGTCGATCTGAAACGGGAGAAAATGAGAGAGCTCACGAACTGTGAGAAACTCGCCTGGTTCACAATGGGGCACACGCGTGTAGTGAGACCTAACCATAATAACACGCGTGTAAAGTTCTCCTACAGAGGTGAACGCTGGATGTTTGACTGAGGCAGGAGTGTAACTGCAGATGATGACAGTTTTTAGACTGTGTGGATCCTCTGAGCATTCTCAGAGCCAGAAATGAAGATGACGTCCAGCATCACTTTGAGACCGTGTTGCTGTTTCATTTCAAACAGATAAAAGTGCTTTCACTTTTAAGTCATTCAATAGCAGTACGTGAAAACAAAACTACAAACTCTCTTTCGTAAAGTACCCAGATTCTTCTGACCTCTCGCCTCTAACAACAGATCACTGACCGTTTTCTTGAGGACTTTGACAGCGTAGGGTTTCTGAGTCTGTTTCTCTTCACAGCGATAAACAACGGATGTTGCTCCTCTGCAAGAAAACACAAAACAACAAGATGTTAATGTTAAAATAATAATATTAATAATAATACTTAATACCTCGGCTGACATTACACAACGTCAGGCATTAACAGGCCAACTCGCGTCGTTAGTTCACTAACAAGAATGTTAAAGAATTAACAATTATCTGTAACAATTTATATTGCCGACACATTTTAAGGTGTTCTTTCATTTTATTTACATGTTATTGTCCTAATAACCTGCGACGTATGAATATAACATGTTACCGTCCTAATAACCTGCGACGTATGAATATAACATGTTACCGTCCTAATAACCTGCGACGTATAAATATAACATGTTACCGTCCTAATAACCTGCGACGTATGAATATAACATGTTACCGTCCTAATAACCTGCGACGTAT
>JAUMTR010249872.1:0-12360 GCA_032270685.1 Microctenopoma stevenorrisi | reverse complement strand
AGCACGTCAATCCAGGGTCCCTCTCGTGATGTCTACACTTGAAGCTTTGTGACACTACGTGGTACGCGGGCTCCCCGTACTCTCCGCGAATGTCAGCGACTTTGTTCAGCCAAGGAGTGTTGTTTACGTGGCTCGTGATGTGAACTTGTTTTCTCCCTCGGAAGGCGATGTTCGGCAACACAGCTAGCAGCACTTTGGAATTAACGAAGCCTACTTCGTCGACCAAGATGAGATCAGCGCTCTGTCCTCTGCTGGCCTGTGAGACAGTGACGAAGACAAACAAACAAACAAACAAACAAAAAGAACATAGGCATGGTGAGCATATACAAATTGACTCTTACTGTCACTGACTACATTATCATTACATGTTTCATTGAGACATTTGAGACGGGCAAACGCTGTGGTCTAAAGAGTAAAGAAGCATAGGAAAAACTCGGACTACGCATCAGCGAAGCCGCCATGAATCACTGTCACATAGAGTTAATAGACGACCCTCAGTGGGTGAGCTATTGCGTGGAGCGTGAATGCTCTTTCAGAGACAACGTTCATGGATACCTGTGCCGCGCACACTGCACCAGACACGTGTGCACTGGTTTCAGCTGCGCGATGGTCAAACAGATGGCAACGCGGACCCAGTATCGGACAGAAGGTGTATCTGCGTGCCCCGTGACCGATCTACTGGTATTTCACAAACCGCAGATGGAATTCAGGGGTGCGTACTACATGCCCAATAGGGACGAGGTGCTTGAATTAGGCTACGGTGGACTAGAATGTAAGTCCGCGTCAGGACTGTACCGCACAGAGCTGGAAGGTAACCAGATTATACTCAAGGCTAGCCTGCCGGCGATGATAGCGCTGTTCTCGACAACACTGAGCGATCGTTTCGTTCGAGAGTACGAGAGCCAAAACAACGCGCGAGGACCGCCCAACGCTTCCTCGGGCGCAGCGTGTTCTTCGTGGATGACCATTGTATTTGATCTCGCGAAAGAGATCGAGTTGAAACCGAGGGCCGAGTTGAGTTGTTGCAAAGACAATATGCCTATCGTGAGAGAGGCCGCGTTGAAGAGCGCTGCGGCTATGGTCACGCTGTTCGAATCTCGCAACGAGAAGATAGCCCGTTTTATGAAGAAGTTAGTGTGCAAACACAACGATAAGCACAGGGAGAGAACAGAGTTCTACGCTATGGTGGTCATGGTAACGTTGTGTTTTTTTCCATATTTAAAGCACCGTGTGCTGGGCGAAGTGTTTAACAACAGAACCTTGGTGATCATGTGTTTTGACAAGACTATCACCAAACATAGTCAGTGGTCTACACTCTCAACACACATCCACCTGCACGTGAATCAGCCAGAGTTTGTGAAAGGGGTTTTGTTGAACTCTGATCTCGCGACCGCCCTACCTGTCATCGTAACTGTCACGTTGGACAAGTACATGTCAGATGCTATTTGTCCCCAGGACAAGGTCATGTCAAAACGTCAACCGGAAAAGCAATGCTGCTCGGACCCGGGCGCTACCACCTCGAACGGCGGACCAAAGTTGCCAGTGACAGCGAAAAGGGATCGCGATGGTAAACTACTGGTGGCGAGAAAAAGGAAAAAGTCTAGCTTTGCGGGGTACTACGAAGACCACGAGGGGAGACTTGGACGGAAATACCCAAAGACCTCTAGCTGAATACATTGGCCCAAAGACCTCTAGCTGGAGGATCTCAGCGTACACATGAGACACGGGTACACTGTGTACATGCAGGGGATGTCTAACTTGCTATCATCATCATCATCATCATCATCATCATCATCATCGTGATCATCATTGTTACTGTTACGTGTACAATTGCAAATTATATCATATAATGTGATGTGATACGATGCCTTTCTGTACATTGATAGCTTGTGTTGCTGTGTGCGTGTATTGCGCTTTGCTTTTGTGACTAATAAAAACACCATAAGGCCACCGAAGTTGTTTTAAAACTTATTTAATTTGACAAAACATAAAAAAACACAGTTTAATGTATACATCCTTGCGAAACAGTAAACCCTTGTGTGAAGACAAAGACTAATCTCTTTCAGCCGCCCTCTTTGCCTTCGCCTGGGTTGCGAGTTCGCCCCTGTAGCATCCGCTTCTGCTTCTTGTGAGCAGGGTTTCCAGTTCTCACACAAAGCGGCCTTTTCCATTTCACCTCTTGTTTTTTGTTCCGTGGAACAGAGTGGGTCTTTTCTTGAACGCTTCTCTTTTCAGTGTATTCCTCGACTAGGTTTTCGTAGTCAACGCTGGAGTTTTCCGAACGCGAGAGGTTGCACTTCTCCAGAACTTCGCGTTTCCAAAGCATGTTGACTATTCCGGTAATGGGAGCATTCCCGAATTGCACCAGCGCATCGTAAGAGTGCTCCGGTCCGGCTGCCACAATCTTATCGATGAAATCTCTCCTCAACGCAATCCCGCAATGCAAGCAACTCCAAAATGCGTGCGAAGGGCATGTACGCCGAGGTTCCCGCTGGAGTTCGATCGCGGGATGCGCCCAAACTGGGTTTGGACCATCTGAAACCCACGTGGTCTTGGTCAAACACGTAGATGGAGTCGAGCTCCAAGTCTTCGGGCGAGTCTCCCATCCGCACATGTTCATGATTGAGTTGGCGAAGTGCACAGTACGCGGTGATGTGCGAAAACAACCATATGAGAGAGGCCACTTTTCTGTTATAACCAGTAGGCTCTACAGTTTTTTTCAATTGCAACTCAACCCCTTTCTCCAGAGGCAAATCGATCATAGAGACTCGCTTCGAAGCTAGTATGGTTTTCACCAGACTGGACGCTGTCTCTATAGTAAAGCCAGATGCTGTCAGGTGTTTGAATAAAACAATCCTCTCCGCAGTAAAGTTGTACCTCGAGCTGTATCTACGCAGCGGTCCTATTATCGCCATGCACACGTATGACAACAGCTTGTCGTTGGTACCTGTGGACGCTATGGACCTGAGATTCCGTCTGAGCTCTTCGACCTTGAGACGAGCTCGGGTCAAGTCCATCTCCAGGTCTCGCGGCCGGTTCGAGAGCAAGCGCGCTCTTTCGCGGCTCCTGTTCAGCGATCCGTATAGTCTGTAGAGGCACCCCAGGGGGTACGCGCTAAGATACCTAGGAGCCTCTAGCTCGTCCAGCGTGCGACTGTGTGATTTCAGCTGGTGAAATATTTCTTTACCCAAAGTCTTTTGTTTGATTATTTCGTCGCGCCTCTTCAGCGATTCCAGTTGTTCAAGGAATTTCGAGGGCTTTGTTTTTTCGTGAGACGCGTCACTGTGTTTGGGTTCACTCGCGAACACTGCACCGCAAGGTCCCAGTCTCACCATTTCCACGCTTTCCTCGTCTACGCTGAGCTCGTTACTCTCGCTCTGGTCCTTGTGTTTTAACGGTAATTGCTCGTGTCGAAGCGTGAAGTGATAGCACGAGATCCTTTG
The DNA here is from genome assembly GCA_032270685.1 of Microctenopoma stevenorrisi. Taxonomy (NCBI): domain Eukaryota; kingdom Metazoa; phylum Chordata; class Actinopteri; order Anabantiformes; family Anabantidae; genus Microctenopoma; species Microctenopoma stevenorrisi. The sequence continues at coordinate 8,917 of JAUMTR010249872.1, read as the reverse complement.
TCTCACTTCTTCCCACGTGTCAAAAGTTATTTCCGCTTCGAAATAGCACTCGGGGCACTCCTTGGTGTCTATAGCCAACTGTGGCAAAACAGGGTACCGGAGCATGAGTGAAAAAAAATCCTGCAATGAGTCCAAGGCGTTGGAGGACTCTTCGTGGGAGCAAGTAATGAAGTCTCTGATCAGCTTCGTGTACACCTGGATTGCTTCCGAGAGCGTAAGCGGTTGACCTGGAATCGAGACTATGACTTCTCCCCTGTCTACCCCTCGTACGGCAAGCCAGACGGTGTATTCGTTCACTTGCTTCTCGCTCGGCTCGCTCGGTGTCACCGCTGAGAACTTGGGTCCCTCGAAGGACTGTACGAAGTCTCGCAGTTGCCAATCCACGACTCCCAAAACTCTAGCCTTACAGGCTAAGTCATAGAGCTCTGCCGGTTTCAGACCGAGGTTCGCGTCAGAGCCTCTAACGCTCCTCGCGCCAATCTGTCCGCGATCTCCGTTCGCCTCTCCCACTCTGCTATACACAGCGCTAGTCCTATCCATCTGGGATCTCTGGAGCTCGCAGGGTGTTTCACGTCGCCTCTCTTGAGAAGACAGGGCCAAAGGGCCGTGAGTCGAGCAAACGCGGACGCACCGCGTTCTCGCAAAAAGTCCTCCGGCGCGGCGTAGTGAACCGCGCGAGCTCGGTTTGGCCGCGAGGGTAAACTCGCTTGTCTTTCCAAAGTGCTCGGCAACTCCTGGAACGCGTACGCTACCGCGCCGGCTCTCCTTTTGCTGGATCTCGTGACCAAGATGCTGCGGCTGATGTCACGAGCGACTTTCAACGCCTCTTCTCGTCCTTCACGTACTACAATCACGGCCTTCGGTTGCCTAGGGTGAGCTTCACGAGAAATTCTGTCAGCTAAAGCGAGCGTGCCCATGGCCAGGTTAAAGACTCTATTTCTCGCAACGTCCGAGGAACCGCACGCAAACACCGGGATTAGTCCACATCCGTAAACCATAACCGTGTAGATATCCTGCATCAGGGAATGGAACTTGTGTGGCCTGTAAAGCTTGACGAGCTTTCCGTCTTCGTGTAATACAGCGCTGGCACAGGGTTGCTCGTTTTGGTGAACGGGTTCGAAGAACACATGACCCTCGTTCCCAGGGCGCTCGTGAGCAAATTCGATCTCAAGGCGAGAGTTGAGCACGAGGTAACTCGAGACCCCGCTCTCGTGCCATTCGCAGTTCACCATAACTGGTTCCGATTCGCTGTTTTCCAATTCTGTCTCGCTGCCTGACTCTGAGCCGTTCTGACTCTGAGCATCAGACCTCTCTGAGTCAGTACCACTATGCGGTTCCGTTCCGCTTTCGTCGTACGTGGCCAGTCCCCAATCACTCTGCCTCGCAAAGGATCGCTTGTGATCTATGGAATCCCAAAACCTAGCCTGTTTGGGTATCAGTTTCCCATCAGAGAAACACCTCTTCCATTTTTGCACTGGTTGAGGACACCAACTGGATGTTCCGCTATCGCGAACCGGAGCCTCCGTGAAGGCAACCGTTCCCGATGACCATCTGAATTTCAACAGGGACACCTTAGAGCAAAAAACACCCGGGTGGTTCTTAGACCACGGTAAAGGTCTTGTCCAAGTCTCAGGACCTCTAATTCCTTTGGGTATACCGCGCAGCTTGCAAAACTCCGAAAGCGATCGATCGCAATCCACGTATACCTGGTCGAGACGCTCTTCGAGGTCTCCTTGTTCTAAGGGCATCTTGAGGAGCGCGTGTACGCCTGGTTCATTTTGCAGTCTAGACAAATGCAGGCTTGTAAGGTTCCAATGGAGCACCAGGTTGCCAAGAGAGCCGACGCAAATGACTCCCTGAGAATTGCGGAGTAACGAGCTTTGCAGCGGATGTCTCCCCGCATCTGGGTCTTTGCACGAAACCAGGTAACCCGTTCTACTCGTCTTCAAAACATCTAGACCTGGCGGTAAACCGTGAGTCCAGGGTTGCACGTTGCACTCGCACTCAGGTGTGAACACCGTTACGTTCCGTGACCTGAAGGGCCCAGTGGCTCCAGCGAACCAAGCCACAGCTCGCTGTATGTATTCGTACAACCCTCGCCTTGGGCACCTTATCTCAACCTCTTCGTGCACTTTCCCTGAGAGCATGATCGAAGCGAGAGCCTCAACGAATCCCGGGGCTGAGCAAACCTGGCTGTGATGGACTAAATTGTCTTCTGAGGAGTCGCTCGAGTTAGCGGTCTTTTCAGTCTCGCGGTCCGTGCGACAAGCGTACCACTCTCCCGGTTCCACTATAGCAATCAAGTTAGCGATTGGAACTAGAGCTTCGCGTTCAAACGCACTCAGCCCTTTGTTTGTTACCTTGCAAACGCCTCTGGACCACATTCTTTCAGCGGGACACGCGAGCACGCGTGAGCACAAAGCGTCAAAGCCTTGCCACGCTGCCGGGTCTCGGATTCTATCCGCCCTGGAATCTAGTTCAATGCGCGCAAATACGTGTCCTGCACGAGAGTCAGTGTCCTTTGAGAACCGCGTGGAAAAGCTAGCCGGGGGAGCACAGCATAACCATTTCGCCGTGGCTCCGCTGGAGTTCCGAACCCCAATAGCGTAGAGACTCTCTGATAGGGGATAATCTAGCTCCCAATCTTGACTTTGACATGCTTCAACGGGAGCTTTTTTGAAAGTCCACAGAGCACCCGTGAGTTCTGGCCAAGACCTCTGGTTTTTCACAAAACCCTCTAAAGGATCTCTACCTCCGCTGCGCATGAACATCTCGTCGATCACAGCGGTCTTCGTCCTACACTTGATGGGAACATTTAGCCGATCTGGTCCGGGCCACTCGGGGGCCTCTGACCTCAAAGTGTCCGTCCTGTACAGCGAGCTGCTGTCCACGATCACCGCGACGGATTCCAGTTTTTGCACCAGCGGCCCCTCTCCCCTGAGATAGAATAGCGGCGACTCCGAAGCAAATGCTACAGTGTAGCCATCAACAACCGTAGTCCCTGGGTAGCGGCGGATGCCCGAGGATCTGCTGGCCAGTCGCATGAACGCCCACTCTCCCAGGCTGGTGCTGACTTTAGTGGGAAAGCGTTTGACTCTCTCAAACTCGAACGCGGGGCCGAGTGTCCTTGAATAGGCTCTCACGAGGAGCTCCTCTTCATCTCCGCGAGGCAATAACTCGCTTTTCTCGTGAAACTCATGAGGCTCCAGGGGTTTGGGGTGGCAACATCTTGAGAGCAAAGCCGCTAGCCTGTGATCCTGGGCAGAAAGAAATGCTCCGATCGTATTGGTTCTCAACCTGCGAGAGTGTAACGGTGCGTCCGTTCCCCTGGTCCAAACCGAAGCGCCTCTGTGCCTGGTCAGGGTTAAAAGTTTGTATTGCGCTAAACAGTTGACTCTGCAGCTTTCAGCTAAATGGCTCAAGAAAGCGTACACCGGAGACAGTCGCCCCCTGCCGTGCAGAGTAAATTCATAGTCAAGCATCACGTCGCCAACCTGCATGTCAGGAATGCACGGGTGCACCGACCTGTAGAACCACGTTAGACAGGAGCTCACGTCAAAGTTTCTTTTTGCGCCCCGTGTAACAGAGACCCGAGCACAGTGTCCCAGTAGCACGGCCTCGTCCAGACACGCTTCGTAAACCGACCCGCATTCGCCCGGAGATCTGTCAGCCCTAGCCATCGAGTGACATCCGGGTGCCGACTTCACAGTAAGATGGAGGTTGTAATGCGAGAGAGGGTACGAGAGCGTATCTTCCTCATGGCCCCTCTCCCCGTCCAGTTCGTTCGCAATTTCGATGCGGGGAAAAAACTCTCCGTCTCCTATAACGGAGCGCGCTTGGGCTGAACATCCAGGTGTCTCCTTTTGAGCGGAGAGCCACGATCTCTTGTAAGGATGCTGACAACGCGGGTTACTGAGTTGGGGCAAGTCAATCTCCACTTGGAATAAGCACTCCCGCAATCTCCTGCGAGACGTCTTGAACAGACGGGACAACCTCTCCTCCTCGTACCCCCTAGCATTTTCACTGCGTATGGCTTGCTCTATCCTTGACATCTCCACACGGGTCCCTAGGAGTCCGTGGTCAAGAGAATGGGTTTCTGATGTTTTGTTTTGGGGAGAGTAGTTGAGTTGAAAGTAACAGTCACTGCAATCGAGCAATGGGGTAGGCAGTGCGAGGGACTTTGTCTTAGGCGTAATTATACACAGGTCGTCTGTGAGTGAGGTGGACTTGCCTCTCCATCTAGGTTGGGGCGTAACCCCTTTTGTGTTTGGAAGTCTCAGCAGAGCCCTTCCCGAACCGTGCTTTGCGTAAAACACACCACAGGCTCTCAAGATATTAAGGTTCACCATTCCAAGCGTGCATATGCCGATGACAACAGACCTAAAACTGAAACCACTGTCAGCTCCTCCGTGACCGAACAAAACGCAATGTCCCGTTGCGATTCTAGGAACCCCAGGAGCTCCATCGCTTGCGATGAGTGTCATAGCTCGATATTCCTCGCGCGCATCTTCTCCCTGCTCGCCCCCAGAGCTACAATCATAATCTCGCTCGTCCTCACCGGAATGGTCACGGACATCCTCTTCACAATCCGTACCGTCGGAGCCATCGCTTTCGCCAGTGTCTTCCCCGTTGGTATTTATTCTACCGTTGTAATGCCCTTTATCTGGCATTTCGTGAAAGCCAAGTATCTCATCTTCCATATCTTCTTGCATGGCCTCTTCCCGGCCGGTGACCTCCAAATCCGCGAGCGGAAAACGCACTCGCGGATTTACAGAGACCATCTTTCTGAGTTCTGATAGGACAGAGTGACAGCTTACGGTAAGCTCGAACCGGCTCTCTCCTGGAATTGCGAACGATTCGTTTAGGGACAGATAGGATAAAAGTATAACCTGAGCCTCTCTCAGCCCCGCGTTCTTCATGAACAACAGCTTGGTCGGGTCCGTGTCACGCTGGTCCCGTTGGAGACAGAGCGCCCTGAAAAGGCAGACCGCGTACATGATAGCGATACAACCCGGGAAGTGCAGCGCATGTGGGGCCACGATCTCCATGGTCTCCGGTAGCAGGCACACGGATTGATCAAACACGTGACCTCTGGACCTGATCGTTCTTGGTACAAAATCATTGTAATCTGTGGACTGTACAACGCGCAGGGTTGGAATCTCATCTACACAAGCTGTGGTGTAATCACATTCTTGTTCGAGCTTACAATTCGATACCATGAGAGGAGGAACCCCGTGAATACCCCTTTCAATTTTACACGTGGAGTAACCACACGGAAACCATTCCGTTATATATCCACTGGGAACAGGAGCCTCGCCGCTTTCCCTCGCCAAGTCACCGCTGTGTCCGAACAACCTTGAAATCGCAGCTCTCCTCTTGGGTACGAGGACTACAGCGTCTCTGAGGATATGCCTCAAGGCCACGACGTTCTCGTTTTCCGCTACGATCGAGAATCCGCACGGAAGTCTTGTTACGTCTCTCAAGCTCAACAATCCCCTGGGAACTTTCGGTGAACGAACCGAGCTCTTTCCGTGCACGCGAGCTTGGGGTTTCCAGGCTGCTGTACAGGGTTCACTCGAGAACGGTTCGCTTTTCAGAGGACGCAAATCTCGCAGATCTAAAGTCCTCGCTCTTTTAGGTAGAACGCATTTCAATTTGAATTCCGTCCCGAGATTAGTGTCACCTAGAGCCAGAGCGCACATGGTGCGGACTATCTCTTCTCGGCAGTTTACGTCAAACAGCAGACACACATTGGTCTTCCATGATGCGAGCAAAGTGTACAGAGATAACCCGTCCGTGGTGTAGATGAATTCCGACTCCACTTTCAGTCCTCGGATGTCTCTCTCTTTGACCGTGTAGCACGCGTGCCAACTCACGCCTAAGCTCGGATCACTGTGGCAGTCCGCGTTTCGGGATATCACGAGGGAAAGAGACGCTTGGGCTTCTCCTGGCTGTATCCTGAATGCTGCGTTTTCGAACACGGACACGGTTTCCAGAAACATGGCAAATGAGCTTTCGTTTATAGCCATTCTCCTGGGCTCTCGGGGGTCTGTGAAATTCTCAATTTGAAGCACGCGACCCTGACCGTCGACCGTGGTGAAAGTGCCCTCTCCTGTGAGTGCTCTGTTTGCTTTGCAGTGGATTGTTGGCGCGATAGTCGCAGAACACTGTGAGCGTTTCAGTTGTTCTTGGTACGCGAGCCTACACCTAGCCGCGAACATCACCATCCACTTGGGGTCGAACTGAGCAAACAGTTCCTTGCGAGCACCAAACATTTGTGAGAGTTCATCCTCTGTGAGTTGCAATGTACCCCGTTTTAGGCAAGTGTACAAGTACAAGATGTACTTATCACACATTCGAATCAGAGGTCTCGGAATGCTGTTACGAGACCCGATGGGAAAGTGTCCTTGGAAAAGCTTTGGGTGGAAATCATGACCAACCTGGGTACACCGGGTTCGCTCTGGAAACGAGGTGACACATTTAATCATTCTGTTCCTTTGGGAGTCGCGCTGACCAACGCGATCAGTGCTATATTCTCCAGATACAAATTATCTAAAGCTATGCCATTTTCCCGGAACGAGGGAAGTTCGAGGTCAGACGAAGAGGCAATGTCAGTTGTGAATCAAGGTTCAGAGCAAGCTTGTGAAACTCACATTTGCGATCACGAAAGCGATAATGACACTGTGAGTATGAGTTCAGAAGATTCACACTACGCACCAGCATCTGAACTCTCTCCAATTCGTATGATGCGGTTCGATACCAGCGAGAGTGAAGAAACCATGTCAATAGCACACACGGAGCTAGAGGATGATAATGATGATGATGAGAATCACGAAGAGGAAGATGATGAGGACCGAAGGGACCTTTCCTCGTGGAGACGAGTCAAGTGGAGTACGCAAGAGAGTGGTGAAAATCACGTGTGTAAGACGCGAGCTTGTGGTTCAATGCGATGCAAGCTTAGATGTATGCGTTGTGAGGCCTACGATGCTCACTGTAAGTCTGCGGCTGAAAACTACAGACGGACCTTGACCAGCTACACGAAAACCGTATCGGAGCTTATGATCGGTTTTAAGCAGGTCTTAGAAAGGTACCCTGAACTCAAAGTCGACTCGGTCGACGAGCGTATTCATTACATGGTACAAGCTGCGCTAGGGCGCAATAATCTTGTTCAGGAGATGGTCCGTTTGGCCGCGAAGAGACACGTTGTGCGAGAGGCTAATAAAACAAGCCCGAATGACAGACGAGGGAGTGACAACGCGGTCGTTTCTGTTCAGCAAGCACTAAACGCGTGCTACACGGACGGCGAGGCCCTGCGAATGATCCTTGAACGTTACGCGGATCTCTATGTTCGATACATACAAGTGTGGAGGGGAATGACCAACAAGGTCTCGGGTGAAATCACTGTGATGGAGTTGGTGAACCTGACTCAGGATAGACCTGGTGTAACGCACGGAGAACCCTGGTGCGAGGCGAAAGCCTACGTGACTCGAATGTTAAATAAGGTGAGCTCCATCACCCCCAGAGCCGTAGGAGATGCGTGCGCGCGAGCCCTGAAGGACATAGATTATAAACTCTCTTGCACTCCGCGAGATTTCCGCGTGGACAAAGACGCAGTCTGCGCGAAGATAGAAGACATTCGCGAACACTTGGATCGCGAATCGAGAAAATGGAGTTGGGACTCGCACATGAATGACCTCTACTTCGATATTCGCAGCGATCTCACAGTGCTTGACACTTTGGTGGGCGTGGGGAGTGTCTCAATGAAAACTCTGTTACACGAGAGGTTCATGCTCGTGTCCCAATTGCGAAAGCTGATCAGGATTCAGGGTTCTCTGGAGTTGGAGCTGACTCAGATTCGTTCTGAGCTTAGAGTTTCCGCAAACAGGGCTTGTTACTCTGCGAGCCAAGCGTTCGCATAAGTGGACCTCGCTGGCCTCGGCATAGTCAGGTACTAATTCAGCAGCACGAGGCCGGCGAATGTGAACTCTCGATTGCCAGATGGATAATAATTGTGACTACCTGGTGTACAGTAAAATACGCGGTGAGGATTGTGATGACAGTCATGAGAAGAGTCAGGGTTGTCCGCTGTGTGCAGATACCCCAATTCAGGAAAGTGCAATCGAATGCGCCTCCAGCTATAACACGGGTAAATGTTCCTTGGAGGATGCGCTGTGTGGCTCCATGGTCCCGTATGTGGACACGGTGGTCAGTGAGCACGAATGGCATACATCTGAAAGGAACCTGGTTCAGTCTACAACGGTCCGCTATGTGAAACGCGGTATGGTGATATCCCTCAAAGGTGACATACACATGCGAGATGTACCCCCGAACGGCACTTGGTTATCAGAGAAGACAGAGTGCCTTGTATGCGTTTCGCGGCTGAGACTTTCCGGTCTGGTGTGCGTACACATACCAGAGCTGAACAGAATGGTCATCGAACAGAAGAACGACGACGGATTGCTGTACCTGACCAACAAATGGCTTTTGAGCAAAGAAAGCCTAAGCGAGGCGATAGAACTTTTCGGTCCGTTCGCATGCGACGCTCTGCTCGCTCCAGTGCTTCACAAAATCCTTCGCTCAAGATGGATCGAAGCCCGCAAGGAACAGCACAAAGCGAACAACGCGCTAAAACTGGGATGGGCGCAAGAGTTTTACGATTTCAAATGCGTTCCCAAGAATGCGACCGGGTCCGCGGTTTTCACTTACAACAGAAAGTGCACCCAAGGCTCTAATGGGCACTGTTATGAAATTACAAGCAAGATCCTAGCTAAGATGAGATGCTGTGGTTATACACCTTGGTCCGCTGTGCAGGCAGTACGTAGCTGCGAGAGTGACATCTGTGGTGTCAAATGTGAGTATTGCAAACACAGATTTCTCGCATCTTGCGCCTTTCTCATGGAGTGCGCCGCAAAGGAAT
>JAUMTR010249432.1:0-24070 GCA_032270685.1 Microctenopoma stevenorrisi | reverse complement strand
CTGTTAAGTACTTTGGTCAACAAGATGTTGTTTTAAAGTGCTATATAAATAAATTTGATTTGATTTGATTTGATTTGTTAGCAGCAATGCTAGCACATTACAAATATCCACAAACCAGTTCAAATACTGAGTAAAAACACTTTTTTCATTTCATTTCAATCCATTAATGATGCTCACACTCATCCAGGCAGCTTTGTAAATCGTATTATTCCAGTGAAGCATGAATAACCACCACAGTCACACTATTCAATCTAGGGCTGTTGGTACTTTTACTGCACTAATGTTGTACTTGTCTTAAGCATGGTTGAATTAAGCAACAGTATTGACCTGTATGTAGCTGTCAGCGTGTGTGTTGCTGACCTTTGACCTTCAGCAGTACGTCTGCCAGCTTATGTTCTTCTCTCCCATTGCTGATGGAGCAGGTGTAGCTACCGCTGTCGGACAGTTGGGGTTTTTTCAGATTGAGGCTGAAGTCTCTAGTGTCCAGAGCATCGACCATCATTGAGGTGCGTTCACTGTACTGTAGGTTCTGATCTTTGAGGTTGTCGTCTTCTCCTTGTCTCAGGTGGACAGTTTGTGGATTAAAGTCGTAGCGTCTCCACGTCACCAGAGGGTTGTCAGGTAAGAGGCTGCTGAAGTGACAGGGCAGCAGGACAGACATTGCCCCCTTGTGCACCTCCACCACCACAGCCAGGGTGTTCGGGGAAACTGAGAGGACAGACAGAAAAACAAGTCAGCTGTGTTCTGTGGGTTTGGTCTAGTGATTCCCAACCCTGGTCCTAAAGGAACTATCCCTGCCCTTAGAGCTTCACATCTTATCCAGTTAATCAACATGGCTAGAGCAGGGATAGTTGGAAATAGAACGGGTCAGGGGTCCTCGAACACCTGGCTGCTCTAGCGGCAACAGAACCATATCCAATAGAAGAACCACATCTGAAATGTGAACAACATAACCTGCTTCATAAGTACAAGAGCTGAAAGACGTATATGTAAATACTGTAAAAAAGAAAAGTGTCGATAACATGTTAGTAGTTGACTGTGGATGACATGGAAGAGATCTGTGGTTTGGTTGTTGTGGAAGATGTTAGGATGATGGGATGTCCGAGTTTTTTTCAGTTTAGTTTAGTAAAAGTGTTAAAGCTGTTGTGTAGTATAAGAATCCATTACACAGTTGAACTCAAAATGATTCGTGTTGTAGTGAATAAACAAAATCCTGAACTAGTTCAACACAGGACACAGATTCATCAAACGTGGAGTCTAACAAAGGACAGGAGCCCCTTCTTTCCCACCAGTAAAACCTGCTCTAGAAGAGTCCATCGTAGTTTCTAATAGAGCAGGCTGCAGCCACATGAAGTAGAAATGTGCCACACAGATATAAAACATCAAATGTCGTCAGCATCATCACAGAAACATAGATTTTTAAACATAGAGGAAAGAGAGGACGGTTATCTTACCGTGCAAGAGGATCACAAACACAACAAACATCTTTCTACAAAGATGTAAACTAAACTTCTGTATCTTCATAAACTGAGTGCAGCTTTACAAACAGTCTCAGCTAAACAAAGAGAACACAACAACTCATCCCAACAAAAACTGGACCAACAAGTGTGAAAATATGAGGAAACTGATCCTGGGCTTCAGTCCAGATAGGAGGATCAGGAAACTGTCAGACTAACAATCTGAACCCTGATATGAGAAACCTGTAGAGCAGCTACATTTGTCCTTGTTCTCAGTCACTTTCACACCTCTCTAGTCCCTGCTGTTCACCTCCTGGCCACCAGGTGGCTTAGACCATCATAAATATATCTACCGTCTATATTTACCGTTCCCCGCTTGTACCTGCGTCCTTCTAGAGATAACCATTCTTTAATGATGTTTAATGAAAAATAAATGTAACCAGTCTCCTTCTAGAGGGTTTGTCCTGAAATAATCAATCTTCAAAAAAACAACCTTTTTCTGGGTTTAACAGAGTGAAGTTTATTTCTACTACAGCTGACTGTTTGCTGAGATGTACCAACAAGGTTCAGTAATAATGTATTGGAGGACTTAAGCTGGGAGCTGTGATGACGGGAAACTAGTCAATCCAGTGATGTCATAATTTACATCAGGGTTTCACTGGGTAGACGTTTGCTAAAAGCTTAGTCAATTGCTTAACCAATAAAAGGGAAGAAAAAAAACACAGAAGTAGAAATGCAAAAATAGGAAAAGATGTAAAAGTAAAGAAAAAAGATTAGAAAGAGCCCATAATGCTTCTCTCCTGATCCTTTGTCCAAGCGGTTATTTAGGCGAAGAGAAGGAAAAGCTGGTCAAACTGGTCATTTTGACCAGAAAGAGACTTAAAAGTGTGACATTCTACTTTCACAAAATCAAGCAGCAGATTAGCTGCATCAGCCTGGAGAAAAAGGGAGGCAGAACCACAACAGACATGCAAAGACGTCTGCATGGAGTAACATTTGTGGGTTGACTCTGTGAAGGTGAACCTGATGTCTGGTGTGGAAAGATGTAGTGCCTGGTTGTTAGGGGAGGGAGTCATCTTCCTTACTAGTTCCCAGTTCTCTGCCTCAGATTAAAGCTCGTTAAGATCCTGACTGAATGAGTTCTACATCAGCTGTTCTTTGTTGCTGTGGAACCAGCTCCCAGCCTGTTTCTATATGAGGACAAGACCAGAGACAATGGACTGGTCTGAAGAGCAGCACCTGGACTAAACTGCTTCATAGTTACTGACTGATTAGAAAACACAAAGTTTGATCATCAGTTTCTGGATCTAGCAGATAAATGACTTCCTGTGTTTCCAGAATCTTCCTGTCAGAGTCATGTTAGTTTAGCAGAAAGACTGGTTCAGCATCAGGTTCATTTACAAACCCAGAAGAAACCCGGGGACAGAGAGGGGGCAATCAACAGTGCAAAGAAAGCGAGGGAAGGGGTCATCGCTAAAACGAGATGAAGAGCGTGACATGGTGTCCAACAATTCACTGAGAACATCAGGAAAGACATCATGAGAAGACAGAAGACAGACAGGAGAGCTTAATCTTTGAAATGTAACATCGTGTAATTGTCCAGCAGATGGCGTCGTTGTCTAACGCTGTGAAACGCAACTGCTTCATATTGATTCAGTGGTTCAAAAGGCGCCAGTTTGTCCATCACCAGAAACACTTTACTGTGGAGTAGAACAGAATGAGCAGAGTATATACACCTGATGACAGCAGCGAGGCAGGATGTAAGGCTCCACCCTCATGAAGATAACTTTACCGCTCATTATCACCAGCACCTCACGTGCTCACAACCTGCCAGGTTATTTGACAACCATTCATTAACTGCCCTGATTTCTTCCCCCACCAACCTGTTGCCTGATCACACGAGAGTTAGTCAAGTCAAGAAGTTACAAATGCATGGACTAGTTTCTCAGTTTGTCTGAAATGAGACTGATCATGTTGTAGTGTGTTTTCTGTCCAGCAGAGGGCAGTGGCACATCGCTGAGCTTCAGTTTGCTTAAACTAATTATTTTATCCCATTAACTTGTACACATGCCAACAACAACGTTTGATTCAGATGAAATGCAGTAAATTGTTTGTGTTACCATCTAATTGTCACTGCAGCATGTCTCCTCACTCCTTTCCTTGTCTCCTGCCTCCGTCTCACTCAGGTTACACGAAGGTGAAACAGAAACGTGTTCAACATAAACTGATTATTCACACCAGCGTCTGCTGCTGTGTGTGTGTGTGTGTGTGTGTGTGTGTGCGTGTGTGTGTGTGCGTGTGTGTGTGCTGATGAAGTGTGAAATTTAAAGCAGCCTCACTGAATCAGACACACACACGTATGTCAGGATCTTTTCCTCCAGATGTGAAACAGACTCGGAGTGTTGTTGTGTTACTGACAGCTACACACATTTACCCCCCGTATGTTGTCATGTTGCCACACAGACTGTGTTTTATTTGCATAAGACATTTTCATGTGAAGCCATGTTTTCTGTGATCATCAGATTTGTCCGTGTTTTTAAATAACGGTTCCACTGTACCGGGTCCAACCTCCGTCCTGTGACCGACACATCGACCTCTGGTGACGCATGTGATGCATTCGCTGGCCTCCCAAATGTTGAAGCGCCTCTTCACTGGATGCATCCTGTAAAGGAACTTTCATGAACCACCTGTTTACCAGCTGTGATGGAGTTCATCATTTACAGAACTAGTGCGTGTGCTAGTTAATGTTAAAACCATGTATCACCGGCTGCATCCTGTGAAGAGGGCGTCATTATCAACACAGGCAAAAAACAGAGCTGATAATAGTTTTAGCACAAAAAGAGAGAAATGTGACTTGAATAGACTTCAGAGGGTTTTCTTCTTATAAAAGAAACCTTCTCGTCTCCCCCTTTAGAGACCACATCACTAACTTTCTCTTAAAACAGGAGTTTTGTTCAGAGCCACATCGGACTTTTAGTTAATCGTGATGTAAAGGTGCAACAGTTAAATGAACCAACCATCAGCTCAAAGACCTCCTGGCTGCTGGTCTCTGGAAACTCGAGTCGAACTGTTGACCTGCTTTGTGTGTGAAGAAAGGTAATTTGTCGTTCTTATCTGTGCAGGGCTGACACTAAGTGGTTCTACCCCGAGGACACACACAAACACTGAGCTGCCAATGTCTGGAAAGCTTCACTCAGTGCTGCGTTTCATCAGGACTGTGGGCGCAGAGGCGCGTGGGAGTCAAACACTCAGTACCCGTTCCACTAAAAAACAAGGTTCTGGCTCTGAAAACAGAAATTGAACCCGACAATCATTTTTTATTCATTAGTCGACAGCACCTGGCTGCGAAGCTTCACGGCGCCTCAGCGCTGGCAAACGCGTTGTTTCAGCTTCCACTGAGCAACAGGAGCAGAACTAAAGACGGAGGAGTACGGTGGCCCCTCGGTGCAAAACACAACAGAATTTCACAAGGTTGTGGTTTGTTTTTGTTTGTGTGTGAGGTTCTGTGGCCTCTGAAGACAACAGTAAGAGCTGCAGTTACTTTACTTTACTTTACATGGCAGATGCTTTCATGTGCGCGTGTGTGTGGAGATACAAATCAAAGATGTTTGATGTAGTAATAAAGGGCAGGCGAACTCTCGACTGCAGTATAGCCGTCATACTACTGTTGTACTTTGCCGTACTCGTACTTTGCGGCCTCATGTGGTGCACGAGCACAGTTCATTTAAAAAACGATTATAGGGCAAATCTCGCTTTAGAGTCATTGTGCGTTTTTCTTGCTGGTTTGTAACTAACGTGTTAATGCAAACATGACCAACATTTCTTCAGGTGGGTTTTGTTTGGTTCCATTTAACACCTGCTCACTGAAAAGTGTTTCTAACAAGTAAAGTAAAGTAAAGCGACTTACAGGGAGCTAGCGCTTGCAGTCTGACGCTTAACCCAGTGAGCTACCAGACCTCTGTTAGCTCACTGTACATGCTGCTAGACGTTAGCTAGCATGTACAGTGGTCACTCGCTAAAAGGTTAAGTTGTCAGTCAATCTTCTTTGTGCCGCGTGTCCTGAACGGAACAGAATGCGTTCAGCTTTTGAAAAATTTGCATTTACAGCCTAAAACATCTATAATAATTGTAAAAAATAAAAAAAATGATTCATTTATTTATTAGAAATATTATTTTTAGAACGTAAGAGGAAGGAACCGCTGTCATTCTTTCTGAGTGACTGTTGTATTAATTAAAGCATGTAAAAGGACATTATGTTATTTTCTCAGTGGATGACAAACAATCACTCACTGTGTCCCTTGTTGAACTCTCATTGAACTAGCGTGTGGAGGGGAAGCAGGCCAGCCTGAAGCTACCTGCAGGACTGGGCAGTCTTTCAGGGGCAGAGACAATAAAAGCAGGCTGCTGTTTCACACAGGCGACTCTGTGACATTAAACTTAAGGGAACGCAGCTCGTGTGATCTGTGAGGATTGTTTCCAGTTGAACTTAGTCTGCTGGAACAAAATCACACTTCATTACAGAAAGTTCAACCCAGCAGTTAGCAGCCAACTGTCCATCAACACCTGCTGTAAGCTCCAAAGTGGAATAAGTGGGGCAGTAACTTCATTAACTGCCCCCAGCACTGAGAGCAGACTGTGTCCTGCAAACAACCAGCCTGATGTTTCCTGAAGAGGAGTCATCAGGGGCCGGGATCCAGCAGCCTCCAGATGTGGCAGCTACTGCCACTATGACGAACCGCTAACCGCGCGACCACAAGTGTCGTGGTTTGGCTGCTGACAGGAGGCCATCGCCGCAACGAATAAATGAGACAAGTCTCTAAAACAGCAGCGAGGTTTGTGTCCTCTGACGCCCGGCAACGAGCGACAGCAGAAGAATGTGAAGCAGGTTAGAGAGGAAACAGGAAGACACGCACACACACACACTTCCTGCACCACAAGGATCTATAGGTGTGTGTGTGTGTGTGTGTGTGTGTGTGTCGACACACTCCTTATATCAGAGAGAGTTTCTGCAAAGATGCTCACACACACACACACATTCCGTTTGGTTCCTGCTTCAGATAATAACCAACAATTATTGTCATTACTTCACTTCCTGTGCGTGTGTGCGACAGGAAGTGTTTGTTGTCGGTGTAAAAACTGTACCTCAGATCGATCGAGGTTCAGCCTGAGACTGCTCCTCGTCTGAGACGCGGCGGGACGACGGGACGTCTCCAACGGGACGGGACAAGTCTTCAGTCAGAACTAGGTCTTAACACACTGATCGGGTCTCATGACGTCTCCACAGTCATCAAACATTTGTCTGAAGTTTAGTTTTCAAAAAACACTGTACACTAGACGAGGAGCACTTGTTTTATCCCAGTCTGACACCAATAGACACCCCCACTCCACCTCTTCAGTCCAATCAAACAGCGTGTGTGTGTGTGTGTGTGTGTGTGTGTGTGTGTTGTATCCGGAGCTCTCAGCAGTGTCGGTCAACAGTTTAAACAAATATTAATCTAACTAAACACACACACACACTCCAGTCATTTCATGGCTGATTAAAAACAATGCTGAGAGTGAGAACAGCTGTGGAGAACCGATCAGAACAGAAGGGACGAGGGTCTGATCCATCATGACGTACGAACAGTCAAAGCGCCACAGAGCTTCTGGACTCAGGCCGCTTCCTCTCTGACGAACGGCGCGGGGTGCAGTGCCCCCCCTGTCGGGTCAGAGTCTGCAGATCTGTGACCTGTCACTACGTGTTCAGAACCAGGAGACGCCGCTGTGACTTCGTAACTGTGATCTGGGACCGAAAACCGGAAACGTTCCTCGCACCCGGATCAGTCTGACCAGTCAGTCTTCTTCTCTGATCGAGTCCAACAGCAGCAACATCTGGAACTGTTCCAGGTGTGTCAGAGTGAGCGAGCGAGAGAGAGAGAGAGAGACGGGGTCGACCTGTCATCCTGTTGCCAATCTGGTTGCCATAAGGAAAACACAGCGAGCCGTCCTTCACCTTCTACTCCGTCTCATTCCTGCTCTAAGTCGTGCCAGATGTTGGAGGATCAGAGGAGGAGACCTGCAGCAGCAGCCGAGTGTTCTGGACTCAGATCCCGAACCACGTAGTCAGTGGTGAGGTCTCTGACTCTTCTCTGACTCTTACAGGTGTTACAGCTGAATCAGTTTTTAAGATGCTGGATGTGTTTTCGACTCTAGGAAACATTCGTTTAACGGAAGTAGAACATCAAACATCACTGACATCAAGTTCTAGTTCCTCTAGTTCTACATAACCCCGAAAAGAGAGAAAGTCCTTAACTTCACCTACAGGAATCTTTATTCAGCAGAGCACAGGGATAAAAAGCACTTCCTGGTAACAGAGTTCAGATTCTCTGGTTGGTGTGGACACGAACAGAACCTGTGGACCTCCGGCTGGAGCAGGATCATCGGCTCTTCTTCGGCTGCCTGCTCATCTGTGCAGGAGCCTCGGGTCCAGTCCTCCTTCTGGTCCTAGTTCAGACCTGCTCCTCTCTGCGATCAGGCCGCTGCTGAAAGGCATCATGGGACACGTAGGAAAGCCCCGCCCGCAGCAGGAGACAACAAAGCGCCATCGCTTCCTGAAATGTGGCGACAGGGAGGAGCTGACAGGAAGAGGAAGTGGAGCCTCCCGCCGCCACCGCGGGGAGGGGGGTGGTCAAAGGTCGCGGCAGGGTATCGGGCTCTCACCTTTCAAGCTGTTACCATGGAGACAGAGAGGCGGGGGGAATCACTTCCAGCTGTGTGAGTGTTTCTGCCAATTACGTGTGTTTGTGTTAGTCTGAAATCTCTGAGCACTGTAAACATCGACACAGGTCGAGGCCCAGACCTGATCCACAGCCCCCCAGCCCCGCAGCCCCTGATCCTCCTCATCCCCTCGTCTTTATAGCCCATCCAGACCACCAGGAGAGACGGGCAGATATTTTCCACCTCCGGACTGAGAGCTGGTCTGTAATACTTTCCAGAGAGGATCAATTAGACGATTCGATGGGATGGAGAAACCATGTGGAGGTTCAATAACTGGAATTACTGAGCAGAGACCAGAGACAGACTCTTCCAGGATCAGTCCACAGTTATCCTGCGTCTCTGTGGACGTCCAATCATGTGCGCAGACACAGCGACGCGACGCAGAGACTTTCCTCCGGGACACGAACAGAAAACACTGAAAAAACCTAGAGAAGGTAAAACACTTTTTTTAAAAACCACATTATTCACCGCTCTGAGTACAAAATAATGGTCATATGTGAAAAAAATTCTAATGTTACACAAAGATAAGACCTGAGTAAACACAAAATGCAGTTTATATATGATGACTTTATACATATGGAACAAAAACTATTCAAACCTACATGGTCCAATGTGAAGAATAAAGTTAATTCGTGGGTCCAGACAAGTTTGGGGCTTGTTTTCCCTTAACAGATCAAATTTAGTGGCATTTTGTGACAAATTATGGAAAACGAGAAAATCAGGAAACAAGCAAAGTCCAGGTCCAGTGCAGTCATGAAAATCAGATTTCCTGCCGCTTCCTCCGTCGTGCTGATGCTGTTTCTCTTTAAAGCCAAAGATGTTTGTGTGGAGGAGAAAAACCTCAGAGAAACACTGGGCTCCAGTGACGGGACAAACAGCGGTTCGGGACAAAGAGACGTTGCGGTTTCCTGCAGCAACAGCTGAAAGGATGTGGTGGAAACAGCCAAAAACCATCAGCGTTTCACTTTCAGCCAAGAAACCCTGATGTTCCTTCCACTTCCTCTCAACAGAAACACACCAACATCACACCAGGTTTTAAATGAACACGTGGGACAAACTGAGCAGCATCACCTCTGTTTTAGCTCCGGTTATGGTCTCCTCCACCGCCACTCTCTCCACCTGGTCGACGCCGGCGGCTTTCATCATGAAGACATCCGTCCGAGCCGCTTTGGGAACACACTCTGAAACCAACAGTGATACCATCAGTGTGCAGCTCTGATGTTTAAAAGTTTTAATGTGATCACGGCGTCTGAACGTCAACGTTATTCTGACAACATGTGGTTCTGGTTTCAGGAGAGCTCGGGTCCTGGAGCCGGCGTGTTTACTCTGCAGAACTGGTGTCGGTTTGTTTCCTGTAACAGAGAATAAACAGAGAGAGAGAGACGGTTAGTGTGTCCCCTCTCTGTCCGACACACACACACTCTCTCATTGTTTCCTGACTCAGTAGAGGCTGTTGTTGTTGTTGTTGTGGTTTGTTGTGTTGCTTCTCCGATGTCTGTTTCTCCCTCACAGGACGTCTGCCCGAAACCACGGCTTAGAGACAACGTCATTCAAAACCTCACTGACAGTCTCACGAGTTCAGCGCGTAAAGAACGAGAAACACAATATTACTCATCGGTCCGATACGTGCTTTGTTGGATTCCTCTGCGTGTTGTTTGAGGAGCTTTCTGTTTGTGTTATTGTTAAATGTTATTTCTCGATGACGTCGCGACGTCGCGTTACTGTCACCTCCGTCTGCAGCTGGATAAATGTTGACGAGCGGTGACGCCAACAGAAATTTATCCACCAGTTGTGAGAGAAAACACAGGCCAGTTTGTCTGTGTGTTCTGGCCACGCCCCCTTCAGGTGAGTCATTCAGGTGAGGGGGCGGAGCCAATCAGTCAGACAAAGAATGACAGAGAGGGCAGCTTAAGTGATTTTCAGTGTCCCTCAGTCTTTAAGTTTCTACATGTGGTCAACAGATGTTCTCCACATCCACAGTAGTTATAACACACACACACACACACACACTCACGCCAACAACAATAATGTGAAAAGCCAATTTAGTTTTTGTATTACTATCTTTGTGAGGTCCAGTTTGTGAGTCAGTCCTCAGGTCTTCAAATGTGTGTTTGAAAATTCAGACTTGGTTTTAAGGTTCAGGACAGAATCGGGCTTTGGTTGGGGGCGGGGTTAGGGTTTAGAGAATGTGTAGCTGAATGAATGAGTCCTCACAGGCATATGAAGATGTGTGTGTGTGTGTGTGTGCATGCATGTGTGAGAGCTTTGGAATTTCCCTGTGTGTGTGTTCGCCATGTCGACCACGCACACACACACACACACCATGTTTCCCGTCTGAACCGTCCAATCAACCGTGACCTTTGACCTCCTCTCCTCATGTTCTGACATTAGAAATTAAAGGATCATTCCGCTGAAAACACAGCCGGCTCTGTTTTAACAGTGAAGGTCTGAACATCCTGTCACCGTGCTCTGCAGCAAGACACCAAAGCGCAGCCCCAAAAACGACGAGGGAGATTTTAAAAAGGTCTTTTTATTGTTTAAAAACACAAAAACTGAAGAAGAGAAACAACCTGTTGAAGCCTAAATGAGTTGTTCCAGTGGTCATAAAGAAGAGGAGTTAGATGCAGATCACTCACTTCCTCTTGGCAGCTTCGTTGCTGCGGTGAAACAAGGTCAGCGTCAGCATTTCTAAAAGAGCTGATCTATCCCTGACTGAGCTGCCACACCATCAGAGACTGACCCAGGCCCAACGGCACTCACGAAGCATGAAAACAAACTTTCAAACACGAAATGAAGCAGAAACATCACAGTCAGCTGTTGATCAGTCCGTTAGCTTGATGCTAACACACGGAGCAGCATCAGCCTCTGCAGGTCAGACCTCTGGCTGCTCCAGCACTGATGTTCTCATAATCAGCAGTAAATTCCTGAGCTTCCACGTCCTGTGTCGTCTTGGGACGCGGGAAATGTTGGAGGAATCCTGCAGGTAAGTTTAGACAAAGACATAAAGACGTCAACTATTGTCCAACGTGAATTTGTCTGTATTCCAGTTTCTGTCTGGACACCTCTGCATGTCCCACAGTGTTTTACCTTTTATAGTCCTGTCACTGTGGATGGACACCATCAGAACCGTGGAGACGAGGTACAGAATAATGACCACGAAATGGATGCATGCCCTCCATGGAGGAGAAGGAGGGGAGAAGGAGAGGACTGGAAGACATTGGACACGGTGGATGAACGTGTGCTAGTGGTGGATAATGACTTACGAAGTTAGATTTGACTTCAGTCAACTCACCCGCTGTGACAAGCAGAGCAGACAGCAGCAGCACAGACACGCCTGGAAGACGAGGACATGAGTTACAGCAGCAGGTCTGTCCAGGTGCTGAACTGCTCTGTGTGCAGTCCAGACCCTTCCCCCGCTGAAAATATTATATATATAATATATAAAACCCAAGACTCAGGACTCTGGAGCTTTTTTCCTCCAGCAACTGGTTATTTTTCTCAGTTTTTATTGTTAATAACTTCTGTGAATCAGACATTCAGTGGTTAAAGTCTTAGTCATATATGTAACTCTGTGTTTTCTCTACGATGGATGAACGTGTGAGAATCTGTGTTGGACTCACCGAGCAGCAGAGGGACAGACGGAGGCTTCATGTTGTCTGCAGGACGACTGAACTTAAGTGTCAACGATGCTTAGTTTCAACATTTCCTGTTCACAGCCTCACGACTGACAGTCATGGTCTTTGTAAGTGTGAACGCGGTGAATGCTGCGGTAGTCAGTGAACGGAAGTCTGTATGAGGTCTACGCACTCAGAACGCCACTAAAGGTGCAAGTATATGCACAGGGAAGTACTCCACTGCAAGTAGAAGTACCCTTTAATTGTTCGACTCAAGAGAAAAGTACAACCTCTAAATTTGCCTCTATGTTAGTCAGTTGTCCAAATACTTTTGATCCTCTTAAAATGGAGCTTCTCTTTTTTAAATGGCTGTGAACGTCACATTTCACGGAGACACTTGAACATAAAGTTGCATTGGACGAGTAACACAACAACTCAGTCCGGACTGGAAACGGATCCAGAACCAGCAGGAGGAGCTGCCCTGAGTACAGACTGACAGGCTCCGAGAGCGTAGGTGAGGGGACGTGATTAAAGTGTCCGATTCACAGCATCAGACTCGAAGGAGTGAAGCTGAAGCCGCAGATGAAACGTGACATCAGATACGTGGTCGTGAATTCTTATCAGGTCCGAACCCACCGAGTGTTTCCTTAATAAAACACACACACACACACACAGGGAGGGAGGGAGGCAGCTCCTGCGGTAAATATGTATGCAGATGTGTTCCAGATGTTCTGTAGGAACTCGTGCAACAGTAGCGCACAGACACACACAAACACACACACAGACATATTGTATGATGCAGAATCACCTCAGGTTCTGCTGGTTTCTGTGCTCGGTCTGATGCTCACCTGACACAGTCTGTGTGTGTGTGTGTGTGCGTGTGTGTGTGTGTGTGTGTGTGTGTGTGTGTGTGTGTGCGTGTGTGTTACACTTGTTTGTGCAGAGACCTCCGTGTACAGTGCTGAGGCCGGCCCAGACCCCGGCGGGAGAGAGGACTGTTGTATGTGTGATGAAGAGCGGCGCCTCACCCGACACTCACAACTCAAAAACGAGCTGCGTTGGTCGTCTCACGCTGATGATCGGTACCAGATGCCGGAGCCTATGGATGCAGAGGTTTTTAAAACCCCGGGGTTTAACGGGAAAACGATCTCCTGTGAAGAATGTGGGGAACAGATAAAAGTCCTCGTCCCCCCTCCGGGAGGCGTTGGACTGCGCCGCTCTCTGCGGGCGCCGCAGCGCGGCCCTGGTACCTCGTCTGACAGCTGTCAGTAACTTCAATGAGGTTCTCCTGTCAGTCTCTGAGTCCTAAGTGGATCCATCAGTAACATCGTGTCTCTGTCAGCAGCAGAACCACTGGTGTCTACAGGGTCAGCACAAAGCGTAGGTTACTCAGAGAGCTCCAGGCTGGACTCCATCAACAGTTTGTGGATCAAACAGAATCAAACAAATATTTATGGGTTTTCAGAAACATTTGGAAACGTTTGACCGAACATCTGCAGCTCGTATCCACCGTGATGTGTTCCAGGTCCTCCCGAGCGGATCAGAGACCCGGGGGAGAGCGATGAGATGCTCCAGCCCGGTAAACCTGCAGCTCAGATAGTGTAGCTGAGACACACACACACACACACACACACGGCCGTGAGAGAGCTCATCGCGTTACAGCCTTTAGAAACCTGAAAAACAAGATCCTGTTACTGTCAGTGTGTGTGTGTGAGGTCATTACCAGGTCAGGGGGGACCTCGGCGGTGGAAGTGATCCGTCAGCCCGTCAGCCTATCAGCTGACAGATCACCTGCTGATTGACAGGTATGATCATTACCATGGCGACAGGCCGTCTGTCTCTTCTTTCACAACACACACATCTGTGTGTGTGTGTGTGTGTGTGTGTGTCAGCGCTTGAGGAGGTTCCTTCAGGAAGCAGCTGGAGTCCTTGAGCAGGCTGCAGAGGTCACTGAGGAGGATCCAGGGGCCCGTGAGAGACTTCACGTCCTTCACGTCCCTGATACGGCGCGGAGGCTGAACACAGGTGGAGGTTAAGAGGATGTTCCGTCCACACTCACTGATGCTCTAGGTCAAAGTCAGTTCACACCAGCGCGCTCGATGTCAACGGGACATTTGTTAATGTGCAGCGTCTGCATGAGACGAGTTGGCGATTTGACAGACCAGTGGGCCCAGTTTGACACCGAGAGACACTGAGGAACAGTTCTTTATGAAGAGATATGTAGTGGTGGTTGACGAGAGGATGAGGATAAAACGAGGGATTATCTGGTAAAAACGTGACGTTTGTTTGGTACGATGGGCGGAAAGTCACATCTATAATAACAATAAAATCATTTGTGAGCTCCGGAGGGCCAGATGAAAGGAGGGGGCGGGCTGGAGCGGGCCCGCGGGCCTCCCGTTTGACACACATGTTCTAGACGTTACATTTTAAATGTTGATGAGTAGTTTTCTTGGGCTTGTGGGTTCGTCACTCTGAACGCGGCCTGAGGTTTCCAGGCTGGTTCCAGGCATTTGGAAGCCGTAAACTCTGCAGCAGTCAGTCAGAGGCCAGGAGTACTGGTACTGGTCGTTCTCATGGATTCACTGAGAGCCCTTCGTGGCTCCTGATCTTGACGTGGTTCCTGTAGGTTTACGTCTTTATAGACACCTTCATCCTGACAAACACTCACCGAGTTCTGCAGGGTCCCACAGCATAGACGTCTGTGTTTTAGGATGTTTGACAGTCACCAAGTAGTGTTCAGGGTCCAGAAGTGTCCAGGAAAAGTCAAAGTAACGTCCCCCGACGTGTGTGTGTCTGCACAGCGTCAGTGTGTCAGACGTGGTCGAAGGAGGGAGGAGACGGGTCCGAGCGTTGAGAGCTGAACTCACAGAAGATCAGATAACATCAGAGAGAAAACACACACTCACCATACCTCTGCGTGTGTGTGTGTGTGTGTGTGAAGGGCCCATTAGTCACTCTGTCACAATATTATTCTACCAATTAACCTAAAAGAACCACACACACACACACACACACACTCCTCTGAAGCAGTCTGAACCTCTCCAGCAGAAATAATGTTTGTTCATCTGATAGAACGTTTGAGCTCGTCTGGACTAAACAAGAGAAACGTTCACTGATCCGTCCAGATGTCTGGATCCAAACTGGGCTCAGAGAGAAGCAGGAAAAAGTGTTTTTAGGGAGCAGACGAACAGAAGAACGTTCAGAGAAGCAGGAAACTTGTCCCTGGCTGCTGGAAGGACTCGTCCTGAGACTGTCACCACCTTTAAGAAACATTTAAAACTCTTTGTCCAGCACTTAAAAACTCCTAAGCATGTTCTCCATCTTGACAGGTCGGGCCTTTTCAGGGCTTTTATTTTGTAGTAACTCAGAACCTGAATGGTAAAATGTATGAACTGTTTTATTTTCTGCTCGTGAATAAACGAGGGCCTGGGTGGGCCTGGTTGTGTCTTTAGTGTGAGTAGGCTCGTGGTGGACTGGTGCATTTTACATGTGCACCGCCCGCGTGAGCGCTGATATATCTCTGATATCAAATCCCTTCTGATCCACATCTGATTCAGTGTCATGAAAATAAAAAGCACAGATGACAGATTTAGAAGAAACGAGGAAAGTTTGAGGGTTAATTGTTTGTTTGAAGCTGTTATTTAATAAGAATTGTGAATGTTGGAGAGAAGCTAATGTTGCTAATAACAGCTTGAGCTGCAGGGCTCACAGCGGGTGACAGAATATACATATATATATACATACAGAGAGGATTTATGGTGATTTCTCAGTGCAGATGAGCGTGTTTATTAAATCAGACGAGGTCCAGTCCGTTGTTGAGGAGCTGCCTTCCAACGGAGCATGTGGTTCTGATCGAATAACGGCAGAACATCAGACAAACAAATTCAGGCGCTAGAGTTTCAGCCCTAATGAATGTGTTCTACTGGCTTATTAATCCGTGGCTTAATGGCCCCGCGGTGCCTGACCTGATGACGCGTATTTGTCACCGGCAGGTTAAAGATAAAACAGCTGAGACCCAGTGCTGGAAGTGGGTGCGTAGATATCATGATGCATTCAAAGCTAGTCAAACATTTGTTTCTGATAATGCTCCTACCTCCTATTTATCAATTTACATGTACACAGAGTCACAAAATGTAATCATTAACCTCCCAGGAGCTGGAGCCCACATATGTGGACGCCACATTTTGGGTTGTTTAGACTTTTTCTCAACGAGGTTGAGAATACTTTTACCGTTTGGACATTCAGACATTCTTCAAATGAGCCGCTGATGAAAGACACAGTTGTTGTTTCTCGTTTAGTTTTTGTTCTCAGGACAAAGTGAGTTGAGTTTCATTACTCAACTGAGACTTTATAGTTTTTTCATTGAAATTTAAAACAAATGTTTTCATATGTGAACATAATTTTTTCTCAGAAACTACTTCAGGTAAAAAGATCATTTTAAAAAGAGAAATTAAAAACACGTTCTCAGGAGGTTAAACCTCCTAACCTTTATTGTCTGATATGAAATAAACTAATGTTTTGAATAAAGTTCCTTCTTCACACCAGAACTAGCGCGGTTCCTGATAGCCCATTTACTACGCATACATTCGTGGAAGCTGGGGTTCCTATAAATTAATCACGTTCCAGCAGATTACTCCTGCAGGAGCGTCACGTGTCCCGAAGGCTGAGACTGCAGCGGGTTCATCAATAGTCGGGGACGTTCTGAGAGGAGTCTGTGACGTTCCAGCTGGTCACGCGGGTCTCTGAGCTTCTACGAGGAACTGCTGGAACTTCTCTGAAGTTCTTCAGGAGGCTCTGGGAGCGATGGCTCGGATGCCAGGAGCTTCAGACGTTGCTAAAAAGGAACCAAGCAGCAGCTGCCAAATGTATATAACATATAGGAGACTTAAGGAGATGTCAGGGGTTACTGGGGAGTTTCCAAAAGTCCTTAAGGAGGTCCCAGCGGTTCTAACAGTGGTTACTGAGGTCCTTGAAGACTTTCCAAGGTGCTCCGGTATGTTGGAGGTCAGGAGGTTTTCCAAAAACTGGAAAATCCTAAACTGGAAAAATCCCATGCATGACTGTTCAACACACACACACACACACACGGGCGCTGAACACACACGTACCGGGGCACTTCAGAGCTGTCAGTACTGATCGTCCAGCAGAGAGAGAGACACGGAGCAGGAGCGCGGCCAAGCACACACACACACACACACACACACACACTCCTCAGCACTTAGAGATGAAACACAAGCCCTCTGTTTTTTTCATCTCTCAGAGTCTCTGTGCCAACAATGTGCTCATTAAAGTGAAATAACATGTCGGCGTGTTCCTCCCTGCACATCACACACACACACACACACACACACGGGAGTGGATGCAGCAGGACATCAGATCCAGCAGCTGGTACTTATAAAATAAAGAGTTGTTCTCGTCCTGCAAACGCGCAGCGCAGCGTCTGGAAGTGATTTCTGTCAAACGAGCTCAGGGAGACGAGGAGCGGCGGCCCGGCTCCGAGGAGGAGGATCCGGGAGCCCGGGGTCTGGAGGGGACGATGCGAGGACCAAGATACCGGAGCGCAATCAGTCAGCGCGCTGCACAGCTCACAGTCATAACTCACATCACACATCACGCAGGAATCCTGCGCTCAGCGCTCTGAGGAGAGGCGGTGCACATCATTAGAGGCGTCTGTCCTGCTGGAACCTTTGTGTGCGACTCTCCGTGCGCACTCAGGTTTAGCTTCGTCTCTCTTCTCGTCTTAAGGCCATGATGACGTCACGGACGCAGGCTTCAGAATCAGACTAACGTTTTTACGGTCTATGATGATTAAACTAACTGCTCTGGACGAAACACAGGCGCAGAACCGAGCCTGGTGCCGCGAGCCAGTACCCAGGGGACGGTGTTTCGGTTTGTGAAATGTGTCTGATTTCATCAGCTCCAGCACATCATCATCCTGCTGCTGCTGCTGCTGCTGTTCTCTGGAACCCGTTCCACTAAAACCAAAGAACCCACAGAGGCTCTGCGCGTTTGCGTCGCCTCGGCTCCGTCTCTGGAGCTTTTCGCTGACGAAATGACAGCGTTTCACTGCTGCGGTTGAACATGATCTCTCTCCCTCTCGCTCTGGCCCAATGTTTGCACAGACTCGTGTTTCACTGATTGTCAGTCACACAAACACGCATGTGCCTGCTCCGGCTCCCCTGACCTCCGACCCTCAGCGCGCGGCTGCCACGGCGTGTTTGTTGATGCTGAAGCGGAACACCTGCCCGCCTGAAACCCGCCCGTGTTCCCACACTGGCTCATCCGTCACCGGTTCGGTCGACTCGCCTGACGTTTAAATCGGGTTTACTGTGTTTACCTGAGGATAAGGCCAAGGGCGTCACCACGGCAACCAGCCGTCAGCATCACCTCCATCAGGTCTGGCGTCTGTCTCTCACACACTCCTGCCCCTGTCTACTGCGTCCTGATAAAAACGCCTGAGTCTTATCTCACATCTGTGCCGGTGGTCCGAGTCCTGGTACGGACCGGCCCCCTTCTCCTTAAATAGAAACCGCCAGCACACCGCGCTTCAGCGCCGTTGGACCACCTTGGTTTCCCCGGTGATGCTTCAGACGAAACAGGAGTCAGGTTCAGAATCAGCACAGATTCTGGTTTTTAAGTGATGGCACCGAACTGGACTTAAGAAAACAGACAACACACCGTGTGATTGGGCGGGACGATTCATCTTTATTGCGATTGGCTGACAGACCCCACCAGCCCAGTGGACGTTCTCCGATATAACCATAGTAACAATAATATTATTATTAATTCCATCTGTGTCAGACAGGCGACTGCTGCTGGTCCAGGGTCGGCCGTTGTGTTCCCACCACAACGCGAAACCAGAACCCAGTCGGCATTAACCGTCAAGGCCTGGTCCCGTCAATTAGCTCCTGAATCGTCCAATCAACAGCAGTCTCTACAGCAGCCTTCAATGTGAAGACCGCTGACGCAGACCCCCTGTAGAGCTGTGATTGGACGGTTAGTGGTTTGACTGACAGTTCAGGAGACCAATGAGGGACCGAATGGGAGTCTGAAGTCAGTCAGCCTACACGATTCAGTACTTGTAGTGTTTCGGTTTGTCCTTCAGTTTTGTTCTGTTGGACCAGAATGAAACGATATGTTCAGAAAGTCAAACTCAGGATGAACCAAACCCAACCTCAACAATCCAGGGCTGGCTGCTCTGCACACGAGAAAAAGATGTAGGATGAATTTTCTGACATAAATTAAAAAAAAGACACATTTTCCCAGCTCGCCTTGTGGCCCCTTTTGGTTTGATTTGTGTAGTTTCCTTGTTTATGAAGTGGTTGAGATGGTTACTGAGGAATTATTAACAGTTTATGTAGAGACTGTGAGGCACTTTTAATCGGACTGACTTCAGATATCACCTTTGGTCCAACATTTGATCGTCCCACTCGCCTCTGACCCAGAGAGCTTTGAAATACAAAACGTTTTTCGTGTTTTTCTTTTCTTTACAAAGTGAAAATGAGACCTTTTTTTCCTGAAATGTACGTTAAGTATAAAAACATTGATCTTTACTCTGCTTAAAAACCTGGATCATGATCAAATATCAGGTACAAAAAGTGCTAAAATACAAACTGGTTTCAATAATCCGGTGTAGTCCTCAGACATGAAACAGTTCCCACGCTCAGGGATCTTCAAAAATAATTAATTTTTATTTTTAATTATTAAAACTCTTCTAAAATCAAATCTGCTGCATGAAAGATCAACCCGGACCATCGAATCTGGACAAGCAAGCCTTAAGGTTTGAACAGTTCTAGATCCCTCAGTATGGGAACATGTGTTCAGTAAAAGGTGTGAGTACATGTCCATGTTTCAAATCCACAAAATGTGGACTGGTGCTGAACCACAGAATGAAAACCTGAAAGTCCTCTAACGTGGCTCAAGTATTCCCAAAAGCCTTCCTGTAGTAAAGTCACATTCATTGGGATAAAACCTCAGCGGTGTTCTGTAACAGTTCTTCGAGGTTTCCCATTAAGGCTTTGGGCTTTGTTCTCGAAGATTTCCCAACATTTCTTCAAAAGGCTCACCAGTGTTTCCTGAAGCAGTCTCCGAGAGAAGTCACCGTATAGATCTCTTAGGGACAGACGTCCCCATGTCCCTCAGGTGAATGTAGTCTGTGCCGATGTCCTGGGAAAGATCGTCCATTCCACAGAATCCTGGGGAACTCTTAAAAAATCATCAGGTAAAATCCCAAATATTCCAGAACATTAAGAAATATCCACAGTACTGTTTTCATTTGGACACGTTCCATTTTGCAACACAAATGTGTTTGTTTTTCGGCGCTCGTAGAGGCAGCTCCAACTCTGACCATCAGATGATCCTGTGAAAGGTTTTTCCTTTTTGTTTCCGCGCCGCAGTAGAAGGTGAAGCGTAAATCTAACAAATCCTGTTTTGTATTCCCAACAGAAGAGATCCTGGAACGTGGTCCTCGGTCTGCTGGCATTTCCGTTTTTAAGCGTGTTGATGCAGCAGTGCAGGGAGATCCCGATCTGATCTGGAAATCCAACCAAACAAGCACCATCCTGCTGTTACTGCAGGACGCATAGAGCTGTGGATCAACGCTGGCTGGACCCTAACAACGTCCACAGGGTCTGTGGACCTGAGTGTGTGTTAATGTTTGCTGTTCCTTTGCTGTGGCGGCTCTTGATTGGTCGAAGACTGTTGGCAGCAGACTGTTTGAGGCAGGAGTAAAAATTGATCGATCCGATCGAGGAAGGAGGGGGTTTGGCTTTCCTGAGCAGCGGATCGGCTGGCGTGGCTTGGCGAGGCAGGGCTGCAGAGCTGACCATCGATCAAAGAGAACTAACAGAGTTGTAGCTTTGACATTCTTTCCATAAAATTCACCCAGATGTCCCACATGCTTCTGCATTTTCTGCCCCACAGAGCATGAGCGCCGGCGCCAAGCGGGCCGACTTCCTGTTGGCGCCCTGCCAACGAATGGCGTAGTATAAAATAGTCCTGCAGCTCTTCTAGTTGTTCCAAATGATACCGGTCTGACTGGACCCAGTCCTGATAAGAAGAGGAGTGAGCGTCGCCCTTTCTGCAGCCACTCCCTTTCCTCCGATTGTGTGGAATCATTGTGGTTGTGTTTTATGGGGAAGCGGCGGTGACACTAGGCCAAAACTGCCTAACTGCACAGTGCTGAGGGGGGGGGGTCAACTCTGTTCTGAATAGGTCCAACAGTATGAAGTAAGGTGGATCTAAGGATTTTTCAGTTGCTTGGATCAGAGTAGACGGGTCAGTAAAAACTTGGCTCAGCTATATCCTGAGTGTTCTGGTTTTGCAGGGCTGTGATTGGTCAGTAGAGCAGGGTGGGCGGAGCTTTGTGTATCCTGAGCGTCTGAACGGAGGAGAGGATTTTCTTCTGGTGGCCAGCGAGGGTCACCCCCACTCTGAGGAGGTCTCTATGGAAACAGACGAGTACAGAACAAGGATTAGAGCCAAGGAGTACTTTAAATTAGTGAAGTATTTGTGCGGAGTATCTTACTCAGTGTTGAGCTGAGAGACGATGTCCAGGTTGGTGAATCCAGCCTGCAGGAAACTCTGCTCGTATCGCTCCATCTTTATGGCTCGGAGCCACTCGGAGACTGAGCCGCAGGCCGAGAGAGGAGGGGGGACGCGCTGGTCCAGCAGGGGCTGGGACGTACTGGGAGACAGACAGAGATAGAGACGGAGGCAGACGAGATAAATGACCAGACTGTGATAGGGAAGGCAGAGCGGCATATCAGCAGCAGGTACAGACCTGCAGAAGCACACTCTAAAAATGTGTGTTATCACACAAACAGATGTCGGCTGCCTGGGAGAGTTTCCTGCTGAGGCCGCGGTTTATCTCTTTATGCAGCTCTGATGTTTTGCTACGCATCATTTCGAACAAATTAAAGGTGTGTTCCGGTGATTTAGAGCTGATCCTGGTAGCTGCACACACACTATAAAACCTCCACCACGCCTGGATCGGTCCCAGATGGAGACTTTCTCCACTCGCTGCGCTTATTAAGAGTCAAACTTCCAAACACACTGGATCCCACTTTTCCTACGATGCCCATCCCAGAGCCTCCGTGTCTGTTACACGCCCACATCTTTGTGTGCCAGCTGCTCCGAGCCAAGAAGCGCTCTGGCACAGAACCGCCTGTAAAGCTGGGACGTGTTGTTGGTGCAATCCGGTTTCTGTACAGATCTAAAAAACAAGATCTGACAAGTGGCTGTTTACTGTACACACACCAAAGTCAACAAGCAGGACGAGAACTGGGTTTCCCAACCTGCTGAAATCTTCCTTCACAGAAACTTCAGAATAACAGCGCTCTGCCTTTCAGCATGAGGCGAACTGTCTGCGTCTGTCAGCAGGTGTGAGTCGATGCTGCTTGTTTGGTTTCTCCACTGGAGGCTAAGGGTCTGCTCTCGGGTTTAAATGTGCACAAACTGACAAAGTGCATGAAAAGCGGTGCACGTGAAAGCTCCCTGCGAGGGACCCGGAGCAGACAGACAGGATATTGTTTCTTTCCCAGCTTTAATCCAGGAATGTGAACTGCTCTGCACCTGCTCATGTAAACAAGTCACTCTGTATAAACAGCTGCCAATCACACAGCTGGCTGCCCCACAGGCCTTTGTCCCCACGGTTAGACTCTGACCTTTAACCCCGGAGCCCACCAGCTGGTGCATGAATGGAATTCCACAGCTGCCAATCAACGCCGCCCCCCCCCCCCCTTTCCTTAACGAGGTGCGTTAATGAGACTCACCTCGGCGCATCGGGGTGCGTCACCTTCAGGGAGGCGGGGTTTCGGATCAGCCTATCGAGCGCTGCCACGACCTCGCTGAACCTCGGCCTGTTGCCCCGTTCCTTCTGCCAACAGTCCAACATGAGTGCGTGCAGCGACGCCGGGCACTCCGGTGGCGGGGGCAGGCGGTAGTCCTGCTCGATGGCATTTATCACCTGATGGAGAGAGAGACTTTTAATTCAGATTTTTATTTCTACATTAATTGTAGACCTGAAACAGACAAATGATACGTGCTTGTTTTAATTACTGCTGATAGAAATGGAAGAAGATTTTCTCTACGCTGAGTGCAGTGAGAATAACTGATCAAATAGCTTTAATCGATAATAAAATGCATGTTTGTTGCAGCCCCCAGTACGTATCTAAGTAATTATAATTCATACACAGAATTAGAAACAGACGCTGAAGCATCATAGCTTTTAATTTTGTTTCTTAATGAAGTAAGTTCATTTTTGTTCTTTGGCTGTTTGTTAACTTCCACATCTGTTGTTCTTGAACAACAAAGAGCAAACAGCAGAAGTCGTTCTGTTCTCCTTACGTCCTGGTTGCTCATGTCCCAGTACGGCCGCTCTCCGTATGACATCACCTCCCACATGACGATACCGTAACTCCAAGTGTCGCTGGCGGACGTGAACTTCCTGCAGACAATCCACCGTCGAAATAATCAATCACACAAAAGTCAGCTGGAGTATTAAAAGTAAATCATCTACCACCATCGTACTGTCTGCAACCTGCAGTACTGACCTGTATGCGATGGCCT
Source organism: Microctenopoma stevenorrisi (assembly GCA_032270685.1). Classification (NCBI taxonomy): domain Eukaryota; kingdom Metazoa; phylum Chordata; class Actinopteri; order Anabantiformes; family Anabantidae; genus Microctenopoma; species Microctenopoma stevenorrisi. The sequence continues at coordinate 675 of JAUMTR010249432.1, read as the reverse complement.
CAGGGGCTGTCCATCGAATGGGAATCTTCCCTCCCTGAGGAACGAGACAAAGTCGGTTAATGGAAGCATGTAAGAATAAAATAAGAGCAGATCGTAAAAGCATCCTGCAGCAGCTGTAAATGTTCTGTAACGCGAACAACGTTTATCGCTTTGAAGCAGAGAGGAACTTTGACTGAATAAAAGTCTCCTTAACAAACTGAACCAAGGTCAAAGTCATGAACCTTTGAGGGGAGTAAGGCTGCTCTACAAAAGAGAAGCAGACCGAGAACTGAACCCTGACAAACTCCACATGCTAGAATAATTACCGACACATATTTCAGGACAACAGCGCGTCTTTTGTGTGTTTAACGTTAACTGACCAGAGAGCTTGTGTATGTCGGGTCTGAAGAGTTTTCAGTCAGGAACCTGCTGAGACCAAAGTCCGACACCTGAAACACACAAAGTGGAAGTGTCAAACCGGCACACGGACCGACAGGCAGACAGACGGACAGACGGACAGACAGACAGGTAGAGAGCAGACAGACAGACAGAGAGACAGGTAGACAGACAGACAGACAGACAGACAGAGAGAGACAGGTAGACAGACAGACAGACAGGTAGAGAGCAGACAGACAGACAGAGAGACAGGTAGACAGACAGACAGACAGGTAGACAGACAGACAGACAGAGGGAGAC
>JAUMTR010247877.1:0-24848 GCA_032270685.1 Microctenopoma stevenorrisi | reverse complement strand
AGGTGTGTCTCTGAGCCAGACACCCAGCGCTAGCTCCTTGTAAGTCGCTTTGGATAAAAGCGTCTGCCAAGCAAAGTGAAGAAGTAAGAAGAAGACAAGTTCTGCTCTCTAGTGCCATCTATAGGTACTACATATTAAAGCTGCCCTTTCTCACAGCCAGTGATAAATTCAGGTATATTAACCTATCAAACAATTTACAATGAAGAGGGTTTGTTATCAATGCAGATCAGAAACAACAACAACAAAAAAAAGTTTGTTTTCAAGAAAACTAACACACACAGATTGTGTTTTATCTGCAGACTACTATTTGAATAAAACAACCAATGGACGGCAAGTCTGGGCTAAATAGCTTTTCAGATTTGAATAGTCATTGCTTACACAAAGGTCATTTGAATTCTGAAAATGGTACATGGCTATGGATGATTGAATTTGTTGCATTTGCATCGTCATATTGTAGAACTTCGAACCTGGCACGAACATCAGCTCAGATGATTTGGGAGAACATGCTATTTACTACTCAGTCAAATTCATTTGCTCGTATTTCAGCTTGAATGTTGGCAAATGATACTATTGAAGCACAAATAACACAATGCAACGGTATGGTTTAGATTGAATTTCTATAATAGCAAAATGTCTCCCTGCTGCTGAGCAAAGCACTGGACCGGACCCTTCCTGCACAGTTCCTGCTCCGGCCTACATGGAAAAAGACTAAAATATTTGCCTACAGAAATTAACCGTATCAGAAGGGTCACAAGTTGTGGATTGGTTTTCCACCTATGCACACAAAAATTTCATAAACTGTATATTTGTGTCCGAGACCAGTTTTCAGCCGAGACAACAGGAGAAAGGTCAGAACAGACGAGGTGGGTGTCCTTTAAAAATGTCATTGCACTTTTTAATTATTCATATTCAGGGCTGCAACTAATCATGATTTCATTTTATGGTTTTCTTTATACATTAGTTATTTTATAAGTTTAAGTGTTCATTTATTTAAAATGATTTATTTAGAAGGAAAAAACAAGAGAATGCTAATCACAAATTCTGAGAGCAAAGGTGTCATCTTCACATGTTCAGGGATTATTTCATTAACAAATTACTGCCAACAGCTTCTCTACTAAGAGACTGACAGAAGTAATCATTCTATAGAAAATATTACAATATGTCTGTTGAATATTATGCTTTTATTGCAAACTTTATACTCTATGGATAAAAGAATAGCACAAATTCCAATGATATTAAATACTGACACTTGTATACATACTATATTCAGACTATAACAAACATCATCGTCAACACAAGACAACTTACTGCTGCAGTAAAACAATGCTACATGTACCAAGCTAACAAAACCTTTGAGCTATAAACTATTAAGTGAAACTACTCCATCATCACTACAATTTGAACTCAAAGTTAATTTTGTTGATCTGCAACTGCTACTTATTGGTCAGATGAATATCACTTTTCAACATGTTTAAATTTGTGATAACTTTTAATAAAAAACATATTAATGTGCATGAACAATAATTATTTATTTGTTTGTTTGTTACCTCGGGGCAAAACTGTGCAGTGATCACACAATATCTATGTAGATATGGACTCAATCTTTACCAAATGACATTTCAAATTATATTTTTTTCCTAATGAGATCATGTTTGAGTCTTGGACATATGATTAAAGCAGGATTATTGTTGAACTATATCTCCCACTTTTCCCGCTCTCTTTCCATCCCTGTCCTCGCCTCAGATGTTCAACATGTCAGCCAACTTATCATCCCATCCCAGTTTCCCCCCTCCTCCTCATGACTTCCTCTACTGCTTAGACTCCAGAGATACCAACTTCATCTTCGTCGCCTTCACCGGCACAAACATCCTCCTCGTCCTCCCTCTCTGTGTCTTCATCCTCTGTCTGGGTCACCAACGGTGGAGGCAGCAGTGCCCCGCTTCGGCAAGCTCCTCCGACTTGATCAGCTACCACCTGGTTGTCGTTGAGATGATATGTGTCTTCGGGTCCGTCCTCTACTGCGTTGGCGTCTACCTTGGTTTTCCGGCGATGATATTGGTGGCGGCTCACATTTTCTTCCTCGCAGTGGGTGGACAAATGCTATTTTACGATCTCATCTGTACTGAGTGCTACTTAGGCGTCGTTCATCCAGTTACCTACCTACGGATGAAACAGGGCCGTGGCGTCCAGATCAGGAACACCGTCATCTGCTGTATTTGGCTGCTGAGTTGTGCGATGATGGCCATGGTGGCTCTAAACACCATTACCATCATTCTCTTGGTCTATTTTGTGGAACAGATGTTCTCTATGGTCGTCGTGTCTTTCTGCAGCTTTTCTGTCCTCAGAGTGCTGAAGCATCGAGGGCCGGGGGAAGGCAGCGCGGACAGGGAGAGGATCAGCCAATCAAAGCAGAGGGCCTTCCACACCATCTCAATTGTAACTGCAGTTCTGTTGTTGAGGTTCGGGGGGACTTTGGTTTGCGCCGCACTATATGCTTCACAGCAGCTGATTGACATTGATCTGTGTGTGACATTTTATTCTGGGTTCTGGTTGTGTCTGCCCAGCAGTCTGACGTCACCTCTGCTGTTTCTACACAGAGCAGGAAAACTGTTGTGTTTTAAAAACAACAATGAGTCAGGACAACGATCATCCTGAATATAACACATAGGTTTAGAGTATGCTGTGAAAGAATTTATATATATAATATCTGGTTTGTTGTGAAATGACCCAAAGCTTTTAGTGGCTAAACTTTCTGTATGTCGCTACAGCAGCCTGCGATAGGCTTTAAACGCAAAGTTGTTACTAAACCACTGGAACGGCACACGGAAAAAAGAATTTCCCTACAGCTTGGGGAAACTAAGCAAAAAGTGCTTATTACTGGGTTTTCAACATGCAAATAACCCACATATCCTGTACATTTGACGTACAAGTAAATTGGCTGTTTTTCTTTCTTTAGATAGCTTTGTGAAATCCAATTGCTACAAATGCTACAAAGACACAGAGAGAAAAAGCACAGATAATTAAACTCGTTAGGCTCCTTCTACATATATCCGAACGGAATAATAACATGGATTCCTCATTTCTTCTCCTATACTATAATAAATTCTTGTTTTACCTCTACTTTTATGATGAACATTGATTATTTTTACTATATTTTATGCATTATTTGTAGGTCCGACAATACCCACTGCACCACAGTATGTGTGACACATGTGTAAAACCTGCAAAATCAACACAGAGAGACACTATGTAAGCTATAAGTCCACCGCTTGGTGGAGACATGTCATTTAAAACCCTGAAAAGGGTATTTGCATGCTGACATTTGAAGTACAATGAAATATTGATGCATAAATAATGCAAGGGTGTTGAAAAAAGAACTCCCTGACAAGTGAGCATCAATTTGAATTTGGAGCATAAGCACCTCTGCAGTCCAGTTTGCAGACACAGCTCATCACGACTTCCAACAAGTGAGTCTTTCTTATGTGTCCTCTTTGTCTGACTATTTTTGAATGCACTTTTCTGATTGTTTCTGTTTTCACAATGTCTCACTAAGATTTTGTCAAATTTTTATTATATTTCTTCATCGCCCCCTTTTCCTTTCTTAACATTTTAATTTAAACAGCTATGTCTATCAACTCCTCCGCCCACTCTCCGGCCTTCCTTCTTCCTCATCAGCTTTCCTCACTAATCTCTCTCAAAGGTGCTTTTGCCACCTGCTCTTAGTACGGATTAAGTTTTTTCAGCTTTGCCTCCTTCTCCGTCACCAACATCCTCCTCCTTCTCCAGTTTTACGTCCTCATCCTGTACCTGGGTCTTCAGCGGAAGTGGAAACAGCGTTCGGCAGCAGCAGCAGCAACAACAACAAGTCACTCTGACATTTTTACTTATCACATGGTTGCCATGGAGACGATGGGCGTCACTGGATGTGTTTTATTTTGTTGTGGTGCCTTGGTTTGTTTGTCGTGGCTGCTAATGCTGGGTGCATGCCTTTTCTCTGTCACCACAAATGGACAAATTTTCATTCACATCCTCACCTGTGTGGAGCGCCGCCTGGCTTTCGTTCATCCAATCACCTACCAACGCCTGAGGAACAGGGGCGGGCTCACAACCAGAAATGCCACCATTGGGTGTGTTTGGCTGCTTGTTCTTGCAACATTTGGCCAAATTTTTGCAGAATCAGATTTAATCCTGGCTCAAACTTTTCTCCTCTCGATTTTCTCAATCGTTGTCGTCTCTTTCTGCAGCTTCTCTGTTCTATGCGTCCTGACCCACCCGGGACCAAGCTGAGGGCATTTTATACTATCACGGGCATAATGGCAGCTCTGCTGTTGAGGTTTGGGGGGCATCTGCTTGTTCTCGTGATATAGTTATCTGAGCTAAGCGAGTCTGCCAGGTGTGCGATGCTAATATCCGGGGCCTGGTTTTGTCTGCCCAGTAGTCTGGTATTACCCCTGCTGTTTCTACACAGAACAAGAAAACTACCGTGCTTCAAGAAAAAAAAGCATGACGCGTTTAGCACAGCTGAGATGGTAACAGTTGTAGTAACCAAGCCTCTCCACTCCAACGTGTTTGAGACGCAGGCATCAAATTAAAGCCAGTTTGGTTTATTTAGAAAATATATATAAACCATGACACAGGTTTTTTTACTTGTTTATTGTCCATCTGAAGTACAATTGGTAAATTTAAGTTGGCTTAAAAGAAATTGCGTTATCATAGATAGAAATACATACCACACTGTATAAACACATTATCTGTAAATAATTTATTTATATTTGTCCTATGTCCTAAATAAATCCTGAACTAGTGTATTGTCTGTGTCGGTGTTAATAAAGTGTGTGTTGAATGGTTGGGTTTGGGCACTCAGCACTGGATTAATGCCAGGGAAAGATTGTCAATAAGTGAACTATTCTTGCAAAGCTTTTAGAAATGACTTTTTGTTTGTTAAGATTTATTTAAAGCAAATATGCAAGGATTTAAAAGCATTCTTAAAATCTTGCCCACCACCAAAAGCCAATGAGAGCTTTTGGGGGTGGGTCTAACACTGCTGCAGCTTTCTGCAAAACATCAGACACAGACACTCTCCTAAGACATCAAGACATTCATGTTTCTTTTCCATCTGTGTTTTCTGTATGCGTCTCGAAGTGTTTATTATTTGTGTTTATAAGTGTTTATTATTATCAAAGTGTTTATCGGAATATTCACTCGAACAGAGAATAATATTACGTTACAGGACCATTTACAGACAAACTCTACATTGTGTTTTTCTCCAGACTTCAGTGGGTATATGCGTATGTCTGTCCGACATGCTGGCCTGCTTCAGGGTGATCAGCTGATCCCTGCAGTAAACAAAGTCTGTAGTACAGAGATGCTGTGCTGTCAAACCACAGCATGAGGTGTTCAATCCATCACACACAAAAATCCTGCTTTAACTAATAAAACATTCAAACTTGCGAAATTGTTCAATTCTTGTCTTTTATTTACACTGAACTTACTATGTGCATTGTACAGGAAATGTTGAGTGACTTAAAGTTAAAGTTAAAATAGCAGGTGTAAAACTGACTTTGCTGTTTTATTTATAATATTAATAGACTATAGATTATAATAATATATAATATGTCTGCATGTTCTGTACAGTATGTGTTCAAAAATAAAATACAATCAGACCCACATCTACAAAACGTTTCACAAATAAGTTGTTTATGTAAGAACATGCAATAATCAGAAAAAAACTATCACAATGTTTGAAAAATCCTGCCAAACCAAACCAGCCAAAAGTATATTTTGGATGACCCTAATATATCTGCTTTGTTGTATAGTTGTCCCACAGTGAGATGTTTAAGTATGCACTTCTTTATTCTGTCAGGGTTTGGAATAAAATGGACCCAAGGCGTACTTACACACACGTGGGTGTTTTACTTGGTTTAGGGAATTTAATTAAAATCCAAATGCAGCTGAAATAATTCAGTTCATAACACACTAATCTAATCTAATCTAATCTAATCTGCAGTATCATTTAACGTTGGTTTTAGAACATGCAAAGCTTTGCACTTTCTGAAGAAACAGCAGAGGTAACACCAGACTGCTGGGGATAGTAAACCAGACATCGCCGCCAATTATCAAACATTCATTAATCTCTGATTTTACCATCATGTACAGCACACCCCAAGTGAGATTCCAAGCGTTCCTCAAAGACAACACCCCCAGTATAGCCACAATAATGTAGAATGCCCTGTTCTTTGATTGGTCGACTCTGGCCCGCCGCCTGCTCTGTTCCCCTGGGCCAGGACGAATCAAAGCGCAGAGAACAGAAATGCAGCAGAAGGTGATGATCAAAGAGATAATCACCTGGCAGAGCAATGCTATCGATGCTATTTCTTGTACTTTAACCAGACATGCTCCTACAAAGCTAAAAAGCAAACTGCAGCTAATGCTGAATTGTTTTATCCTGATGCCTTTCTCCTTGTTCAGGCTCCGGTAGGCAATGGGGTGAACAACCGCCATGTAGTGCTCCACACAGGTGAGCGTTTGAAAGCATGTCTCTCCATACCAGGTGAATATGAATAGATAGAACCACACCAGTAACATTTGGCAATTCTCTGTATAGCTGCCACCCCAACAGAGGATGCATCCAATGACGTAAATTATCTCGATGGTGGCCAAGTGGTAGGTGTAGCTGTCAGAGTGACTCGCTGTTATTGCTGAGGAGGAGCGGTGCCGTCGCCGTTGTTGGAGTCCCTGGTAGAGGACCAGGATGCAGACAGGAAGGAGGACGAGGATGTTGATGATGGCGTAGGTGGTGAGGATGAAAGAGTATGGGTAAAGGAGAATGCAGTACAGCCCAGAAGGGAGGGAGGATTCACGACAGGAGATATTCATGAAAGTTGATGACTGTAGAGACATGTCTGGACAAGAAAAAGAGGAGCGCAGCATTTTATCAGTTCCTAGTTGAGTTGTTTCCTTGTCTGAGTAAAATGCTCTGAAGTAAAATTCTGAACATTGGACGGATTAAAACATCCTTTCTACATAAATGCCCAAATCAATGTACCAATTCCAAATGTACTTAGGTTTTGTAAAACCTAATCAGAGAAATGGAGATCTTTGTATTTGAAAGTACAAAAACAAAGAAAATCAAGAGAGTTTAATTTAAAATATGTCCATTATTAAAAAAAAATCTCTAAATGACAATAATGTATATTTTAATAATTATGATACACAATTATAATACATTTTAAATAAAAAATATGATTAATGATAACGATAATCAAGAAAGTAAACTGTAGTAGGTCAAGTAAACAAATAAACTAAAAGGTTTTATTTTGTTGTTTTCTGTATTTATGTGATAGTTATTCTCATTTATACCTAAAACCTGTCCTTGTGTTTTTAGAAGAGATAAGGAAAAAATAAATTTAGGGATAAGCCTTTATTAAAAGCTTTTCCTTATAATGAGTAAACAGAGGTTTAGTATATTTTATGGAGTTGCTCTTTTATAGTGGACTTTATATAATTATACATATAAAACATATTAATATTATTAAATAAATATATTATTCACAAAGTGCACTTTAGTCATTCACACTATTAAGGAATAAAGAGGAGGATGATTGTATTTAATAGTAACAGCAACCTTATCAGCATTTCTTTCCAAGCTTACTTACTGTGAGTCTTTTCTCTGGAGTCTTGTGCATCCACCTATACTATGTGGTATATGCTATATGTTACAGCCCCACACAGCTTCTGTGAAAATAGATTCAAATGTTTTATTTGCATAAAAAAACTTGACAGCAGGTGACTGACAAATAAATGACCAATTGAACAATGCAATGTTTACGTAAAATATTTAATCGCGTTTAAATAGACTTATGTACATATTAAGAAAACTTTTACAGATGCACATACACATTTATTAACACTGCAGTACTTAACAGCACAGTCAAAGACAAGCATGTTTAGCTGAAATCAAAAAAGATATTTTCAAGATTTAAAAAACTTTATTAATCCCAGAGGGAAATTATGTAACAGATAATTGGCTCTACAAAAAATACATAGAAATAAAAGGTAAAGTTTCAAATTTCATTTTTATCTTTTAATCGTAAACCCAAACAACTTGAAAGAGCAAGACAAACCCAATAAATAAGCCTTGTCATTGATACTTTTGAAGGGAACTACTGCAAATTGTGATAAATAATAAACAATATTCAAAATCTAGTGTTTATCCAAACCTAATGGAGTCACAAACTGCATTCTATTAATGTTACCGACTGGAAGTTTGTTTAAGCATATTCATGTTTGTTTTTGTTGTTTGACACCTGTGACTGTGGTGTCGTGAAATATGAGCGCGTTACACCAACAATCACCTCTTTCCTTTACATTTCCAGTTGATTCTGCTCTGAGTGGAAAAAACTCCTGACATTCATTAATTAAGGTATTTACATAAAATGATTCAAATCACTGTGGACAATTCTGCAATTCGTACAATTCTTTCATTTAAAAAATAAACTATATATTACATACATACAGTGGAGGAAATAATTATTTGACCCCTCGCTGGTTTTGTAAGTAATGAAAAGTCTCAGAACAGTATAATTTTATTGGTAGGTTTATTTTAACAGCTACAAATAGCAATAACAGTTACTTAAAATAAAAGGGTAGAAACTGATTTGCATTTCATTGAGTGGCTCCCACAGAGTGGTTAGACACTCCTACTCAATTAGTCACCCTCATTAAAGACACCTGTCCTAACTAGTCACTTGTATAAAAGACAACTGTCCACAGAATCAATCAAGCAGACTCCAAACTCTCCAACATGGGAAAGACCAAAGAGCTGTCCAAGGATGTCAGAGACAAATGGAGCTTTTTATGGTAAAATCCTGAGTAACAACCTCCTTCCCTCTGCCAGGAATCTTAAAATGGGTCGTGGACAGCGTGAAGACGGTGCGTATCCCTTTACAGCCTTGTACAACCCTACAGAACCTCTGGCTAGGAGAGAGTTGCATTAGCCAAGTTTCAAGATGACCAATGGACGAGGAGCTGTGTAGCTTGTTGCTAGAAAAAATTCCTAATCTTACAAACATTGCAGAGCGTGAACCTACAGGACCTGAAGATCGATGCTACATGATTGTTCAGAATCAGTTTGTCATCAATCCAAACCCCAAGGCTTTTTGCAGACCCTGTAGGTGTGAGAGCGAAACTCAGTTTTAGATTGGAAGTTTAGTTGAAGGTGTTGCTCACATCCATGCCAACATGTCAGAGAGACAGGCCAAAATGTTGTCGTGGTATCCTCTGGTGGAAGGGACAGATAGAGCTGTGTGTCGTCAGCATAGGAGTGATAGGAAAAGCCATGGAAAAGGGGAAAAAAGAAGGGGTCAAGGACAGATCCTTGTGGAACCCCTATGGTTACATTGAAAAGTGTAGGTATGTCACCTCTCCACTAAATATACACATTTAGTATGCATTTTAGTTAAATATTTATGTTTACTTGTATATGAAGTTATATAATTTCTGCAATTTTAATATAATTCTTGTTTTCAGTTGACGATGTTCTTAGCGCACAGTAACTTTCCTGCTCTGTGTAGAAACAGCAGAGGTAACACCAGACTGCTGGGGATATTACACCACACTTCAGCTATGATCCATGCGCATTGATTAATTCCTCCATTCATCATAGACAACGCGCTCCAAACTACATTTGATGCACATCTCAACAGCAGTGCTCCCAGTATGATCACAATGGTGTAGAATGCCCTCTGCTTTGACTGGTCCAGTCTTCTCTGGTCCCCACTCTGGTCACCAGGGCCTGGACTGATCAAAATGCACAAAACAGAGATACTGCAGAAGGAGATGATGATGACAGATGAACCTATAAGGCAAGCATCCATAACTGAAGTGGTGGTCCCTGTAGCTGTAACAATTGTGCCCACAAAGCAAAGCGGCCAAATGCAGCCAACAACAATGTTTCTGATTCTGATGCCTCTCTCTTTCCTCAGACTCAGGTAGGTGAGGGGATGAACCACAGCCAAGTAGTGCTCCACACAGGTCAGGAGATGAAAGAACGTCTCTCCATACCAAGTGATGGAGAAGAGACAGTACCAGGCCATTAACATCGGGAGAACATTCTTATAGATACCACAACAACAGAGGATGCACCCAAAGACATGAATCAGCTCTATAGTCACCATGTGGTAGGTGAAGCTGTCGGAGTGACTTGCTGCTGTGGAAGAGGAGCATTGTTGGCGCCATCGCTGAAGACCATGGTAGAGGACGAGGATGCAGAGAGGGACAAGGAGGACGATGTTGATGATGGTAGAAATGATGAAGATTGTGGAGCTTGGCTCGATAGAGAAGCAAAGTAGCCCAAAGGGCAGGAAGTGGATGGAGTGAAGTGGATTGGTGTCACTAGAAGATGCAGAAGAGTTTACTGACATGTCTGAAAGAGAGGACATAAGGACAGAGGACATGACAGTGGAAAAGAAAAAATAATATATTTATTGTGGTAAAGTGCTACCCTCTTCATTGCTATTTTCTTATTTTCTATCACGTTTTTCAGAATCTGAGTCAAGGTTTAAGATATATAGTCTTTTAAACATACATACATCATCAACCTGGGTACTAGTGAACTATTATCACTTGTATGATGGCTATCACTAGTCACTAATGGCCATTTTAAAAACTGCTTACAATACCAAAATGTTCTATTAGCTTTCTTGAATGCAGATCCTGCATTTGAAACTGTTAGAGCATGGCTGAGGACTATGCTGAAATAATCCTTAAAATACAAACTGACAAGAATGTTTTTATTTTTTCAGTGCAGAGAAATCAGTAATGACAACATACCATCTCTATGTAATAATGTGTCTAGTATGTGTCTACTTCATAACATGATTTTACTTTATTTTACTGACCCTTTTATCCAATGGGACTTACAAGGAGCTAGTGCTGGGTGTCTGGCTGAAGGACACACTTGGGAGATAGACTAGGAGTCAGAAGGGGTTTCAAACCTGCGACCTTCTGCGTCCCAGTCTGACGCTTAGCTACCAGGACGCTATAGCATTTTCACACCAACAAATATTTTATCAAAAAAACAAAGTGTAGACCTGTTCTATAGGAAACTGAACAATTAATATTTTCTGGTCAGATGTGCCACTATATACAGTATACATATATATACATATATATATATATATGTATATATATATATGTATATATATGCTGAAAAATATCTTGCATATATCTTGAGATTTACAACAAATAATGTTGCTGCTACTGAAAACCTAAAACCATCTTAGTAGCACCACCCTCTTAATAAAAGTGCACAATAAACTACCTTTTTAATTACTGATTTTGTCCGTGACAATACTATTAATAACAGAAAATTGTCCAATAAAAAATGTTACCGCTGCAAACTATCTTTATCTTTATAACAGCTGTAAAAGATTTGATCTGACCAGATAAAAATCTAAGTCATACACATTAGAGAACTGGATATCAAGAGAACGAGTATAATATAAAAAGTGAAGATAACACCAACCTTTTCAGAATTTCTTTTTGAGCTTGCTTTCTGTGGTAACGTCTGTACCTTGGACTTTGCCACACGTGTTATGAATATTCCCAGAATATTCTTGCTGCTTGCCTATCTTGCCAACTAAAATTCAAATTAATTTTATTTGCATAAAAAAACAGACTGACATTGACATTGATAAGTACTTGATTACTAAGTACTTATAAAGCACATTTCACCTGTATGCAAATAAAAGTTATTAATTGTTTGGTGTTGAATATTTGTATAAGCTTTGGTTGTTTTAATTATCCCTGCAGCTGCTGTTTAGTAAAATCCATCTTACGGTGGCGTGAATAGATTTTTATTAGTGATGAGTTTAGAAAAACAAAAAGTCATCTACATTGCAGGATGTCTTGACAACAATTGAAATTCTTCTCCAAAGTTTGAGTAAACCATATCCAATTTAAATCTTTATAACCTGCGACAACTTGGCAGGCTCACAACAAAAGCATTCATCACTAAAAACAAATGAGCCAAATCAATAAAGTACCTTGATAGCAGATTCAGCACCAATGTTCCCTCTAATTTTCATGTGTCTGCGCAAACACACAAACTTCTATGACCACTGGTGAGCAACATCACACGTTACCCAACAATAAACTCCAATTTTGAAAACACACTTACCATTTTTACTATAAAGCTCTGACTTATATAATATATAATTATATATGTATTGTGAGTATCAGCTAGTGTGTGAAGCTCCTGCTATGCACTGGGTGAGAGGGTCCTACTGTGGTCTGGTTCTACTACATTTTGACTAGTCAGTATGTCCTATTGACTTGAAAGGGAAACGATACGATTTAAGATATCTACTACATTATTTTGACTATCTGAAATGTGAATTCTAGATATCCTGAAAAACAATGTGAGTAGTCAAAAGTCTAATTTCAGATATCTACTACATTATTTTGACTGGTCATATCGACTTTGAGACATAAAAAGGTAAATAGGATATTTTCTAAATGTGTTTAATTATAGATCTCCTTAATTTAAATTATGACTAGTTGATGTTTAATTGTAGATATCTGAATTTTCATTTAAAAAAGTGTTTTGATTGGTCAAAATGTTGTTCAAGATATCTAGAATTCACATTCTGGATAGTCAAAATGACATAGCAGATATCTTTAATTAGATTTTTATTAATTCAATATTAAAGATATCTGAAATTACGCTTTTGACTAGCAAGAAAGACATTTAAGATATTCTGTCTACTTGTTAAATGTTAAAAGGGCTTGCCATAGTGCCACTGCCCATTCGTTTTGCTATTATTATTAAACTTAGCATCACGTAAGATTGCTGTAATAGCCAGTTGATTACGTTGATGCGAAAATACGAATGTAAATTGCATCATTAGCTGGAGTCTTGGGAGAGATTGGAGAAACATTAGACGTCGCTCAGCAAAATCATTCTGACGAGTCAAATGTTTTAAAAAATGTATCATTGATTTGAATATGAAACCTACTTATAATAATATAATTTTTAATATCTAAAGGTAATTCCAGATATCTTTAACTAAATTGTGACTAGTCACAAGTGTAAATGCAGATATCTTGTGTGTATATCCTATCTATAAGTTAATTGATAAAAAGGCTTGCCATGGCAGGAAGAGGATACAATTTCCAGTGTAACTCCTGGAGAGGAAGACTGACTAAAATATCTATTGTGAAGCATTGCGTGTTATTAACTTCCCCCATAAAGGTGGGGGCGGCTGTGGATCAGGAGAAGAAAAGGTAGTCGCCTGTCATTCGGAAGATTGGTGGTGCGATTCCCGGCCTCCTTCAGTCATGTGTCGAAGTTTCCTTGGGCAAGAAACTGAACCCCAAGTTGCCCCCGGTGTGTCAGGTCAGCATAGCAGCTCTGCCATCAGTGTATGAGCGTGTGTGTGTGAATGGGTGAATGAGAAGCAGTGTAAAGCTCTTTGAGTACCAGACTAGGCAGAAAAGCGCTATATAAGTGCAGACCATTTACCATTTTAGAGATAGAGTAGATTAAAAATTGGTCTATAATTGGCTAAAACCCCTGGATCTAGAGTAGGTTTCTTTAGTAGAGATTTTACTACAGTCTGTAAATAGAGATAGATCGTCTATCTGCTTTTAAATAGACGTGCTGATTAAAGGTAAAACATTCTTAAGCAGTCTAGTAGGGATGGGGTCTAAGAGACACGTTTAGTGAAATTAGTTCTGTATGATCTACAGGAGAGAAGCAGTCTAAGTAAGGCTGAGGTCTTACAATTCAGTAGCTGTTGGTCAAGTGTGTCGGTGCATGCCAGTTGCATGGTGGATCTGATCAATTTTATCTCTAATAGTTATTATTAGTGTTAAATTAGAAATTTATGAAGTCATCGCTGCTGTGAGATGAGGGAATTGTAGGTTCAACAGAGCTATGACCTGAGAAGATGCAGCAATATCAACTAGATAATCAACAAGTGCAAGAGTGAGATTAGTTTCACTGTTCTCCTCTATGTGGGTGGATGTTACTTTTATAGGTTTCTTAGTAGGTGTTTCCTCTCCATTGTTACCAAGTTTGTCAGATTTTGTAACCTGAGTTGCAAAATAGCAGACGGTGCTCGACCAAGGCCAGGAAGATCGTGAAGGACCTCAGCCTGTCCAATAGACCTTGCCAATAACTCTGACCGAAGCATTCCCCCCAGACGCTGACAATCGACTGCACTATATCATATTGTTGCATTTCACTTGCTGCATTCTTTCTTTTAGAGATCTTTGTTACTTAAACATTCTATTGTTCTTCTGTTTTTAACTTGTTTCTTAATTTATTGTGTTCCTCTTCTTTCTTTATATTTCTTTACATTTCAGAGGTCGCTGTCTGTCGTACAAGCATTTCACTGCATATTGTACTGTGTATGATTGTGCACGTGACAAATAAAATCTAAATCTAAATCTGAATCTGAAAGTAATTATTTATAAAACAAGATATATGAGTGGAAATCAAGTATCTTTACTTTACTTGGCAGACGCTTTCATCCAAAACGACTTACAAGGAGCGCTGTGTGTCTGGCTCAGGGACACACCTGGTGGGGGATGAATTAGGAGTCAGACGTGATTCGAACCTGCGACCTCCTACATTCCAGCCTGAACTCCAACTTAACCCACTGAGCTACCAGGCCGCTACATAAAACAGTTTAAATCACTTTGCACAATTCTGCATTAAAATTCTTTAAATTCAGAACAACACAAAATGGACAATTTACAACAATTTGAATTACTTAAAAAAAACATAGGTTGCATGTTAAAATCATGTTATTTACACAATGTCACTGTGTCCAATAATGTTCTTATTAAAACCAAATTTTACTGTGGTTTTCTAAAGTAATAATCTTCTGTTGATATTTCAATTTATTCTCTTATATTACACGGTAACATTTATGTACATTTAATTTTTAATTTTTTTCTTGTTACAACATGCTAACATTCCCGCTCTCTGTAGAAATAATAAAGGTAACACCAAACTGCTGGCAACATTATTCCAGATCTCACACGAGACCATCACACAAAGGTTATTGTCTGTTTTTAACACATACACCACAGCCCAGACTAGATTCACAGAAAACCTCAACAACAGCACTGCCAGAATGGCCACGATGGTGTAGAATGCCCTCTGCTTTGATTGGTCCACCCTTCTCTGGTCCCTGCCCATTTCCCTTGGGTGTGGACGAATCAGAACACAGAGAACAGAGAGACAGCAGAAGGAGATTATATTTAAGGAGGTAATTAAGAGGCAAAACATCACTATTACCGAGACAGTGTCCTGTTCTATCAGAATGGCCCCTCCAACGCAAAGCAACCAAATGCAGCTGATGCTGATGTTTCTGATTCTGATGCCCCTCTCTGTTCTCAGGCTCAGGTAGATAAGAGGATGAACAACAGCCAAGTAGTGCTCCAGACAGGTCAGGACATAAAAGTACGTCTCTCCGTACCAGGTGAAGGCGAAGAGATGGGTACCGATGTTTAAGAATTGGAACTGATTCATGTAGATACCACAACAACAGAGGATACACCCAAAGACAAAAATGATCTCCATAGTGATCAAGTGGTACGTGAAAGTGTCGGAGTGACTCGTTATGGCTGTTCTGGAGGAGGAGCACTGTTTCCACCGTTGCCGGAGACCATAGTGGAGGATAAAAATGCAGAGTGGGAAAAGCACGAGGACATTGACTAAAGTGTAAGAGGTAAAGATGAATGAGATTGGCTCAATAACAAGGCAAATCAGCCCAAAAGGGAGGGAGGGGGGATGAAGGGAATCATTGGAGGACGCTAAAGATTTTAGTGACATGTCTGGAGGAGAAACAGACAAAGACACAAATATAAATTGACTTTCTGAGCTTCAAGTACAGTAGCTAAGTAGTGCAATAGAGCAAACATTGGGTAAATTGTCTGGGCATCATTTTAGTCTGTAGACAGTATGTGGGAGAATTGGATTTGATACAATAAAATATCAGGTATGTTTTGAAAGGAGATGACAAAAATATGAAAAAACCTCCTGCACACACTCACGTATGAAAAGATTTATTTGTTGTTTAAAAGAAATGATGTGATAAGTAATGCACAATTATTCCTCCCTAATAGGAAGTAAAGGGGCGATTTAGTATTGCACTGGAGCCCTGGCCTTAACAGACCAATCTGATAAGTTAAAAATCATTATCTCAGACATCTCCTGCAAGTTTAAATACTCCAGAAAATGTGTTCAGCCTAAGTGAGAGACAAGAAACCATGATGCCTAAATTGCTTTTTAATGCAAGTGTAGCAGGTAAAGGTTTGTTTTAAGGGCGGCAGTAGCTCCATTGTTAGGAGTGATCTACAAACTATTAAACGTAATATGAACAATTACCTTATTTCAGTTGTTTCTGAACTTGCTGTGTCTGCGTCTCCCCAGATTGGATTCACTTCCTGAGACTTTAGTCTACATATACGGGAATATATAAGTCCAAGCACAAAAATATTCAAATGCGTTTTATTTGTATGAAAACACTATTTATCTATGACAGTTGTAGATTTAATATGACAAGTACACAATTACATTATGAGACAGAATTTGAAATATTACATTAACGCAGTTAAATGCAACTGTGTCAGGCTTACATAGAAAACTTGTGTTCATTTGATGGATTCACACACAAAAGCACACATATTCAGAACCCGTGAGGACTACAGTCCACAGACAGACATGGCAGCTGATCATTTATAAACAAATGAACCAACACTTGGTACTATATATTTTCTTTTATGTTCTTTAAATTTGTGTTAATGGTTTTTTGTGATTGACAGAATTCAAATTATACAACAACAAAGTCTGGTGTGTATTCAAAAGACAGGGAGTTGTTAACCATGTGCTTTGAGCTTTCGTAAGCATAGTTTTACTAGTGATGGGTCATGCGCACAAGATGGAGCTGATGATTTGCAGTGAATCAGGAGAGCCGACCACATTGCGTGAGAGCTGGATCCCTTTTTCTTTTCCTTGCTTATCTACGTGAGTAAGTTGTACAGTGGAGCACCCCACTCTGTTATCACATAATGGTATGATCTTATATCTTCGCATTTAATCGGCCGAGCACGTCTGTCCCCCCACCCCCACCCCACTCACATACTCAAGATGGTGCTTGAGTATGGTTGCAGTTTGTAACAGAATAAATGCACAACATTATGCAATTAGAAGTAGGAATTATAAGACTGTTTGTTTGAATTTGGTTCTTTTCTGTGGATTGATTTGCAAATTTGTGCAAATTATAAGGCTTCTCATATAGTTAATTCTTGAAAAGTTAATAACATGCAATGATGTCAAATAGTGGAGAGAGAGGGAAAAGGAGGAGAGGAGCTCAGTGTGATATAGAGTCCCCCAGCAGACTGAACTTATAGCAGCATAACTAAAAAGTGGTTCAGAGTCAACTGATCCATCTCCAACTATAAGCTTTATTAATGTAGCAAGGGTATTACCCTTTCTAGCACTGCTCCATATTTACTTTACTTTACTTTACTTTGCTTGGCAGACGCTTTTATCCAAAGCGACTTACAGGGAGCTAGCGCTGGGTGTCTGGCTCAGGGACACACCTGGTAGGGGATGGACTAGGAGTCAGACGGGATTCGAACCTGGGACCTCCTACATTCCAGTCTGACACTTAACCCATTGAGCTACCAGGCCACTGGTGATAAAATTTACATTTTATATATATATGTTTTTTTACTGCACTCAAAATAAATGTGCTGCCTTTTGGATCTCTAGATCTTTAGGTAGCCATGAGCCAGAACCAACAGATAAAAACCCCCGTCCTGGCTCAATGAGAGGAATAGACTATATAAAACTAAATATATATATTATTTTAAACTTAGAAAATACATACAAGATACTAAACTCACCAATGGGATATTTTTGAGGCAAGGATCTGATGTCACTGGAGGATATTCACTGGAACTGATCATAAAACAAAATCTATCCATCCCTCATGGCAATAGCCATCAGTTCTAACTTCCGAGTTGATTAGCTACCTGTTTAGCTACCTGTACCTGGGGCAGCAGCTTCAGCAGGGATACTCAGACTTCACTCTTGCCCAAAGTCTGTCAGATGTG
The DNA here is from genome assembly GCA_032270685.1 of Microctenopoma stevenorrisi. Lineage (NCBI taxonomy): Eukaryota > Metazoa > Chordata > Actinopteri > Anabantiformes > Anabantidae > Microctenopoma > Microctenopoma stevenorrisi. The sequence goes on along the minus strand of JAUMTR010247877.1, from coordinate 6,716 downwards.
TAATGAACGAACGCCCTTGTAGCGTTTGGGATTGACCCAAATGCAGAGTGTTAGCAGGAGGGTTGGAAAGCACACGCGTATTGATCTTGAAATACCTTTGCGCTAAAGCGGATTCTACTGGAATCGGTATTACAATAACCGGCCAACAAATAACACAAGGAAGAGGAAAAGTACTCACGGTACCGGAGACTTAGAAGACACGAATGTCTCGTGATGAGAAAAGCTCAGGGACATAAATGAAAACCCAATGTCTGAGCAGAGAGCAGGTGAAATGACTTCCTGATTATATCCTGTCCTAACCAATCCTAGCCGTCCCTTGCAGACACCTAATCTGCTCACCTGACAAAGTCTCCGTCTTTTAGGGCATTCCTTGACAACTCACCAGGGAGGTGTTTCAGGAGAAATCTAATTAGATGCGTGAACCACCCTATCTCTAAGGGAAAGCCCAGATACTCTAGGAAGGAAACTCGTTTCAAACAAACCGATACAAAGCATGCGTCACTGCGGACGCTACCCTAATCCACCTGTCCTGTTACATTCTACCCTCACTCAAGAACAAGACCCCAAGATACCACTCTACCACTTAAAGTCTCCCAACTGCAAAAAGCATTACCAAACTGGATCTCCTCAATGCCCTTGCTGTACCTTAAACTCCTGTCCAAAACATTTATGATGGATGTGAGGTCCAACTCTCACCAAAAACAGGTCAGATCTACTGCCAGCAATGCGGATCGAGCTCTGACACTGGTTGCACATGGATCAGCACTTAACAGGGAATCTGGTAAACGCATATTATCAGAGTAACCTCCACAGGACTCACCTAGGGAGATGGGTGAAAGCCTTCTCCAAGTCCACAAAGACCAGTTGTGCAAGCACCCTTGACGACTTTGCTAAAAGGTGTAGAGCTGGTACACTGTTGTGTGACCTAGACAAAAATAACACTCCTCTTTCTCAAACTGAGTTCGACTAGACCCTCCTTTCCAGGACCACTGAACACAATTTGGAGGCTGAGAAGTGTGATCCCTCCATAGTTAGAAAACACTCTCCGGAACAGAGTTGGTGCATTCAGTGTTGGCATACAACATCCAGGGCCTTGAAGAACTCTCTCTCCGCATTCTCAGCAGAATCCATTTTGGTGGAATTAAGGAGGTCTTCACACCACTGTCCCACAATGCAACTATAGACTTTGCATATGACCTCTTCAACTAACAAGGTTTTAAAGTTGTTTTTGTTTTTACGGCAAATCTATTGATTCAGATGGACAATGTTCATTTCTATATCGGAGTCCTCAGAACCTGTAATCAGAAAAGCAAAAACACCCCCAAAATGACAAATATAATAAAAACATTAATTTATATAATCAGAGCATATTACCATTGGACCTTTTTTATTATTTGAATTAGCTGATACTAATACCAAAAAACTACAATAAACCCATGATTAAGTAATGACATGCAAAGCGAATAAACTTTCTAAGTATGGAAACACGTTTAATTTATATTTAATAAAGCATCAAGCAAAACAATCAACTATTTATACAATCGATATGCACTTTAAAACTTTTTAAAATAATCAATCAATAGACTATTACTGGTGGCATGTGCATATACCAAGATTTAAATTCCAGGATGATGGTGATGTTGATGGTACTTTTAGTGTTTTTAGCCAATAACCCTGTGGATTAACACCTGACCTTTGTGCCCTGTTTCCTAAATATTGTGTTTGTATGGATATATAGGTAATAATAATAATATGATATGAACATCATAATAATTCACTATCATGTTTTGGTACAGGACATATTTTACGACCCAATTACGGTTGTAGAGCTTCCTCAACCACCTTATTGGTAATAAATATATGTTGCGCGCCACATTTTATTTAAATAAAAAAGTTTCTATACAATGTAATAATTATGTTCTACAGAACCATAGTTAGGTTGCAGATACATAGAAAAAAAATTGTAAATTTGTACTTTTTTGGGATGAAAAAAAAAAGCATTTCAGCCATGCCATAAAAGGACATGCTGACTTCATTTCAGTGATCTTCTTGTTATCACAGGTTAGAGTGTGTTAGGGCTATTTGACTGTTAAATGGCTCCATTAAATGACTAATTGATTCTATTTTTTTATTTTCATTGGACACTGTTCTTACCGCACAGTAACTTTCCTGCTCTGTGTAGAAACAGCAGAGGTAACACCAGACTGCTGGGGATATTACACCACACTTCAGCTATGATCCATGCGCATTGATTAATTCCTCCATTCATCATAGACAACGCGCTCCAAACTACATTCGATGCACATCTCAACAGCAGTGCTCCCAGTATGGTCACAATGGTGTAGAATGCCCTCTGCTTTGACTGGTCCAGTCTTCTCTGGTCCCCACTCTGGTCACCAGGGCCTGTACTGATCAAAACGCACAGAACAGAGATGCTGCAGAAGGAGATGATGATGACAGAGGAGCTTACAAGGCAAGCATCCATAACTATAGTGGTGGTCCCTGTAGCTGTAACAATTGTGCCCACAAAGCAAAGCGGCCAAATGCAGCCAACAACAATGTTTCTGATTCTGATGCCTCTCTCTTTCCTCAGACTCAGGTAGGTGAGGGGATGAACCACAGCCAAGTAGTGCTCCACACAGGTCAGGAGATGAAAGAACGTCTCTCCATACCAAGTGATGGAGAAGAGACAGTACCAGGCCATTAACATCGGGAGAACATTCTTATAGATACCACAACAACAGAGGATGCACCCAAAGACATGAATCAGCTCTATAGTCACCATGTGGTAGGTGAAGCTGTCGGAGTGACTTGCTGCTGTGGAAGAGGAGCATTGTTGGCGCCATCGCTGAAGACCATGGTAGAGGACGAGGATGCAGAGAGGGATCAGCAGGACGATATTGGTGATGGAGAAAGTGATGAAGATTGTGGAGCTTGGCTCGTTCAAGAAGCAAAGTAGCCCAAAGGGCAGGAAGGAGTGGTTAAAGGAAAGTGGATTGGTGTCACTAGAAGATGCAGAGGAGTTTACTGACATGTCTGAAAGAGAGGACACAAGGACAGAGGGCATGACAGTGGAATGGAAAAGTTAATCTACTTTTTGTTAGTACAAAGTACTACCCTGTTTGTTGGTAATCTTGGATTTTCTATTTTCTATCACGTTTTTCCTGATTAGAGTCAAGGGTTGAAGTATATAGTGTTTTGTGACTTATGGCTACTATATGAAATGAGACAAATTTAGAGGATAGGAGGTAGTCTCTAAAGGACATTTTCATTTAGCTTACAATACCAAAATGTTCCATTAGCTTCCCAGTATACAGAGTTGTACTTTCAAATCCAAACTGACAAAAACTGATATACATATTATTCAGTGCAATGTAATCATTGAAGGCAACATAACCGATGTATGTTATTATGTGTCCTGTACAGATCTGTACACAACATTTCACTTCACTTGATTGTTTTGGTTTTACATCCCGCAGCTTAACTCCTCTGGTTCACTCTTGTCAGGTAATTTTCCTACTGATAGAGAATCTATCTTTTTACATTTGTTTCAATTGCATTTAGATTCGTCATACCCACAATCTATAAACACTGTATTTGGTGAGCCCAATAAAAAGTCAGAGTACAAACTATCATTCTTCGTAGCTGGAGTCAAACTAATGAACTATTAATAAACTTTTTTTGGGAAAAGGTAAGTCTTAACCCTACATTAATAGTTTTTCAGTGATCCACACTAGAGGAAGGACTGGAAGTATGAAAAAACCAACCTTTTGTTTGTTTCCAAGCTTGCTTTCACTGTCAATTTGCTCCACATGTTATGTCCTTACAGAATATTCTAGCTGTTTGCTTATGTGGCCAAGTTAAATCCAATTTAATTTTATTTGCATAAAAAAACATGTGACAAGAACAGACTGGCATAAGCCAATATGGCTTTTCTGCTTGGACAGAGACTTTGTAATATACTTATTACTGCATTCACAAACCACTATAGATAGAACACATTATTATAATTCAGTTGTAGAGCAGGAATTGAGGGTGAGATTAAGTCATTGGGAATAGATGGTTCTATAGTCAACTATAGGACTATAGAGCAGAGCTCTCTGTCCTAATGAATTCATTGTACAGGGTGATGGCTGTTGGCAGGAAGGTTTTTCCTGTATCTTTCTTTATCACATGATGAGCTGAAGAAGTCAGGAACTAACGCTGCTGCACTGTTTGACCAGCAGGCTGTGAAGAGGATGTGAGCTGCTCTCCATAATGTTCAGCAGCTTGATGAGCAGCCTCCTCTCCACCACCTGCGGCCTGGTTTAGGCGGCCTGGTAGCAGAGTGGTTAAGGAAGAGGGCTGGGAAGCAGCAGCCCCATGTTTGATTCCCAGCTGAGTCACCCAGACCACCCCCCCACACCAGGTGTGTCCCTGAGCGAGACACCCAGCGCTAGCTCCCCCAGTGCCTACTGTGGCTGCTCACTGCTCCCCCCAAGGGGGGGTGGGTCAAATGCAGAGAAGATATTTTGTTGTAACATGTAAAAATGTATCAATGCCAATAAAGTGGATTCTTCCTCTTCTTCTGCTCTGAGGGTTCAGGTGGAGTCCCCAGCACAGAGCCAACTTTCCTGATCAGTTTGTTCATGTCTCTGGCTGAGTAAGTCGCTTTAGATAAAAGTGTCTGCCAAGTAAAGTAAAGTAATGCTGCTGCCCCAGCACACAGAAGTAAAGAATATTGAGCTGACAACTGACTGGTAGAAGACCTGCAACATGTTGTTGCACACATGAAAAGACTTAAGCTTCCTCAAGAGTAAAGTAGGCTCTGTCACGTCCTGTACACAGCTTCTGAGTAACATTTCACGTCTAGTCTGTTTGATGGTGGACACTCAAGTATATGTACACCTCCACCACCTCCACTCCCTCCTGAAGACCACAACCATCACCTTGTCTTGGTTACATAATTCTAATACAGTTAATCAATACAACTGCCCTTAATCTGTTGTGATCAGAAGTTGACAGTATTCAAATTCTTTGTCCTATCCAATCCACCCTTTATTTATAAAGACATGCAAATCGTGTGCATGCAAATCAGATTTATTAACTGTGTGGTCTTGGATTATTTGTATAAGCTTCTTTGGGTTGTTTTAGTCACCCCTGCAGGTGCAGTGTGGTAAAACCCATCTACAGTAGTGTGAATATATTCTCACCTCATTTAAACCAATCTGCTTCCCGGTCTAGGATTCTGACTTCATAGGGAATTACAGCACTCTTACGTTTGTTCTCCTTCTGTCAGTTGTCATTGCTCTTTTCTGGTCTTCTCTCGTATTTCAAAAAGGCCCAGTTTGGATATCCACATGACTCCTTGATGTGTTTGCGTTCCTCAGCCTATTCCTCTGCCCTAGTGGGAAACTTTTCTGCCCGAAGTTGTAGGGTTCTGATTACTCACAGTTTGTTTTCCAGAGGGTGGTGAGAGTCAAACACCAAATACTGATCTGTGTGTGTAGGTTTCCTGTACACTCCAATGTTGAGGCTCCTGTCCTCCTCAATTTGTACTGCACAGTCCCAGAAGGCCAGGCAGTTGCCTGTGACATCCTCTTGGGTAAACTCGATGTTAATCTCCATGACGTTGACCTTTTTTGGTGAAACTTTCCACCTCCTGTGTTTTAATATTGACCCAGGTGTCATCCACATACCTGAACCAGTGGCTGGGTGTAATCCCTAGGAACAAACTCAGGGCTCTGCTCTCTACCTCTTCCATGTAGAGATTGGCCACAATAGGGGACACAGGTGAACCCATGGCACAGCCATGTTTTTGTCTGTAAAACTGGTCATTATATTTGAAATAAGTGGTAGCTAGGCACAGATCCAAGAAGGTTTCCTCTTGGTCTGAGGAAATGGAAATGAAAACAGACCTTTTTACTGTCCTAGAAGAGTTCTTAGTGTAGTAAATATTCAATAAGGAAGGACTAGTGGTGCTCTTATGTTAGGTAGAAATCAATGACAGACACATAACAACTGTCTCAAATGGCCCTAATAAATCCAACACAAATTGATGAAGACACAGCCAAATGTTCCCAAAGAGGGATATCTATGCATGTCACCACTTGAGGAAATCTCACACATGGCTGACCTATTCTGGCGTAGATGGACTTATTTGTCACTCTTGCAGACAGGACAGAAATGTAGCTTAATCAGAGGGAATATCAGGTGATGTCCTCATCACTGACTCTTCTGCTCCATGGAATTGCAGGTAAATGGTGAAGATCAAAATCAAAACCTCAAAATAATGCCAGACTCTAGAGCAGGGGTCTCAGACTCGCAGCCTGCGGGCCAACTGTGGCCCCCGGGACGATAATATGCGGCCCCCGTCTTAATATGAAAGATTAATGTTAGTGCGGCCGCAAGATTGATATAAATGACAATTGTTGTGTGCGGAGCTGAATGAACCAATCACGGCGAGGTATATGGCGCAACAGGGCGGGACATCAGGGGCTGTCCTGTGCCTCAGCTCGCTCCTTGTTTCATCCCTCTACTCATACATAATAATAAATAATAAAAATAATTAGTTTTCTCTAGTCAGCCAGTCAATATAGTCAATAAAGTCCTGGAAGGTATTCTGCTTATGAAATTAACTCCTTTCATTAACTCTTCTGCCAACCAGTTTGGTTTTAAATCTAACCATGGTACCGACATGTGCATTTATGCTTTGAAGGAAATTGTAAACCGCTACA
>JAUMTR010247607.1:0-24985 GCA_032270685.1 Microctenopoma stevenorrisi | reverse complement strand
CCACCTTTTCGAGGATTTTAGAAATAAATGGTAGATTGGATATTGGTCTATAATTGGCTAAAACCTCTGGATCTAGAATAAAGCCTGTATAAGTTATAGTAGTTATAAGTTGTAGTATAAGCCTGTTAAGCTCGTAGGAGGTTGGTTTAGGCAATAAAAAATAGCATTAGAGAAAAGACCTCTCTGCAAACTGTCATTTCTGTCAGAGAGTTCTCAGTTTGTCCACTTTGACATATCTCCAGCACCATCAGACTGAGCACAGGAGCGCCTCAGTGCTGCATTCTCAGTTCATTGAATACATCCATACACAGCTCCAAGCATGTCATCAAGTGTGCAAACGTCATGACGTCACCACAATGATGAGATGGCGCGTAAAGATGAGTTTCAGCAGCTCACTGTCTCTAATCGTAGAGTTCACCAAGCAGATGATATCAGGAGAACTTGCTCCACCTACACTCCACCCAGGGCCAGAGACTAATTTGTCATTAGGTTTTAGTCATGTTTGAAGGCAGCCTTCTTGCATCGCTTCTGCCATGGACAAATATCTTATTCTTATTGAACACCAAGGTCCACTTCAAAAACCACACTAAAACAAACAATAAAAAACAACATCATTTAGTTGTTTTAAACAGCTCTTTACATTATTTACATCCTTGTGTGCTCCTTTGTGTATCACACAACGTTAAGTAGAACCAGGACAAAGTTCAAAAAGAACCTTCTTAGTGTTCTCAATCCAAGCAGAACCGAAATGGATCACCACCAACGTCATCCTGGCTTTCAATTTTCACAACAAGAAAGTTTAAAAAATCATCTTTGACGATAGTCCTACCATCAACAGTAATATAAACCTCAGGTTTTATTCAAAGTATATCAGCATCTCCACTCGCTCGCCTTCCGTCCCCATGTTGCCAGCACAACCAATGCTCAAAGAAAGAGACAGTTGTAGGAGAATGTAGAAAATTGACATTATACAGTAATTATTGTTTCCTTGCATGGTATGTGCTGTTTAGAAAAGACTGTAAAGTGTGACTGTGAGTTGCATTAACCTGTGGGGAATTAGGGGGCAGAATTCAGAGGGTAATAGCTATCATCAGACCATGACAGCTGGAGCCTTTATGTGGAAGGTGAATAGCCCGTTCCAGCCTCAATGAACATTAGACGTCAATAACACAGGAATCACATTCTATTATTTTAACACTAATCCTTACAGTTGTTCAGCAATCCTGTCCAGGGTATGTGGTGGTTTGACAAATATCAGACTGCCTTTCTGGATTCAGAATTCAAATTGTCTCGCTTACAGTAGAATCAGGAAGAGCAGGAAAAAGCCACTGTATGTAATTATGATATAAGATTATGTCCGTGCCTGTGGACCTTAACCTCTTCAGCCCCAGAGCCCCCTGTATATGGAGCTCTGGGGCTGAAGAGGTTAATCAGTTTTTGGCAGACAATCAACTTTTTGCATGACACGTGTGCATTTAAAAAGCTCAACCACCAGCTGATCTGCCACAGCTGAGCTTCGGTGTCCTCTCTGATATTACACATGACTAAAGGTAAGAAGATACTCTGCCACATCTTGTATATAAAACTGCAACTGTAACCATTACTGTTGTAATAGTTCACTTTTTCTAGTTGATAAACATTTAGCTAAATGTGTCTGCATGATGTAGAAACGTGGTTTATCAGCGGGCAACAGGCTGATTTACCTGATAGGTACAGCCTGTTGTACTCATTTGAACCCAAAGTATATTAACATGTAAAAATATGTGCGAAAGATTTTTTAACTATGATTGGCTCAAATCTTGGATAAAATTATTTAACAAGTAAACAAATAAAAGTATACTACAAGTAAAGTCATATTTTACTTGTAAGTTTAGAATTTATACTAGGTATACAAGTATGTTGTTAGTTACTGAAAAAGTATACCAGTCAATTCACAGTCAACTAAAACACATTTATTCATATTCAAAGTGTACTTCAAAGAAGTATTGCAATTATATACTTTAAAATACACTAGAAGTACATTAACATGTGTATACTTACTAGGAAAGCGATACTTGGCAAATAAACCTGAATAATATGAACTGTAAGTATACATCACATTGGTACATTATTTTATTTTGTAGCCATTTTTACAGCCTGTGATCATAAATGCAATAATTCCCAGGTCTTCCTTTATTTATCATACACAGACATGAGGCAAACAGCTCGACTAGAAACCTCTAACTAAAACTATCAACTAGATCCCTGCTATCACCCTACCTTAGTTAAGGTTAAAAAATATCTGTATAATGCGGTAGAGTATTAAGTTTGCGTGCGACACAAACGTCACTGCCTTCTCCAAAATGCTGACGGAATTAGAAACTGAAACAAAAAACAGCTAACAATCAAGGTTCAAGGTTAGCTTTATTGACACTTCAACCATATACAGAAGTACACGGTGAAGCAAAACAATGTTCCTCCAGGGCCAAAGTGCTACAGTAGATTGTGTTTGGAAAACCAATTTAAGAATGAAATTACATGTTGTATATATCTAGAACAAAAACCAATTTTATTTTTATCAATTTTCTATTCAATGTTAGGCTTTTTAAATGTCTTATTTAGAAGTATAATAGTTTAAAAGCAAGTGTGTTCCTTCCTGTGTTTCCATGTTTTATTTTCACTGTCACATTCTACTAATATGATAAAATTGATTTGATCCGGGGACACGGACATGCCTGCTTTACCACCAGTTAAAAACAACTTACCAGTCACTTCGCAGCGTAAAGCCAGCCAGCTTTCGCCCCATGTCCTGCAGCTCTCTTAGCCGTCTAAGAAGATTCTCAGAAGCCGGCGTCTGAAAATGCAGACACCGCTGACAGCGGCAGAGTCTGGGTGAATGTTTTAGCACTCTTACTGCTGACAACAGTTGATTCTGTGTCCATACAAGATTAACACAGACACGCTAAACTCCCAAAAAACTGTCGCTTTTTGGCTTCTGAGTCTCGCTGTCTGCTATTGCCAGCTGCCAACTCCAGAGCAGAGTAACTGCGCCATCTAGTGACCAAACACCGAACATGTGCATAATAACATGCAGATTGGATATAAAGTAATCTATAAGTAATTACATACGAACCACATGATAATACATTTTTTCAGCGAGACGCACACGATTCGAAGTGTAGACCTACATTATGAAGTTTGAACGAGATTTCTTGGACAAAGCGTGTGGGACTAACTGAGCGGCAAACTTTAGGCAGAATAATAATAATAAGTCAAAATAATAATAATAATAAAGTAGATTAAGGTCGGAGAATATCATACTTGGGGCGTGCCATCAGCACACCCCACAATTACGATTTACAGACCAATTGAATGCAAGCTCAGGTAAGAAAATGTTCACAGAATTTTAATATATAAAGCAGAGTTGTTTTGTTGGCCATATTCACTGGGCAAGACTTGTGTTTACTTTGAATGTCATATCTCATCTTTGTTCAACCCAGATTATATCACTCAGGTCAAATTTTTTTCTCTTTCTTTCAGACCAAGCACAAAGGAATGCCAAAGTCTGGAGATTTAATAGAAATCTTCCGTCCCGGTTATCAGCACTGGGCTGTTTACATTGGTGGTGGCCTTGTTGTTCACTTGGCACCACTCTGTGAGTTCCTCCACTAATGTTTGAAAATTAAACACCAATATCTGACAGATCACGGAAAATTAGAGTTGATCAGTTGTTAAAAACACTTAATAGAAACTATGTGTTTCTCTTCTCCTTCCGATTTATTTGTAGCTGAGGTCCCAGGGACAGGAGTCAACAGTGCAAAGTCTGTCCTAACTGAGAAGGCGATGGTGAAGAAAGAGAAACTGAGTGATGTGATAGGAAACGACAAATGCAGAATCAACAACAGCAAGGACGACGAGTATGAGCCTCGCCCGGCTGAGGTCATTGTCAAGGAGGCCCGAAAAACTGGTTGGCCAGGAGCGGCGATACTGTCTCATCAGTGAGAACTGTGAGCACTTTGTCAATGACCTGCGCTACGGCAAGGCAGAGTCCCGCCAGGTGGGTCAACTCTCTATCTCTGTACCTCTCTTCAGCTCTACCTAAAAGAGAAGTGCAGCTGGAGCTTCGGCTGCAGTTTTCTTTTGCCCAACTAATAATAAGCTCCAGCTGATGAAACCAGATGATGTGTTATTCTGAGGGAAGAGAAGTGGGTTTGTTTAACGTGTCAAGCACAATTCTGAACAAGCAACTGAACTTTTTCCATGAAGCAGTTGACGTAAAAGTTATGTTAGTTACTGTAGTGACTGTTAAAGAAAATCAAGATCCATGTGAACTTCTGTAAAACCCCATGAACAGTGTAGTCTTAAATTTCTGTTACTTTATGCAATATAAAATGTTTTAAAGTGAAATAGAGTCTAGAATGTCTGCTTATTGTGTTCCTGCTCAGCAACACTTTCTTTTTCTCTGCAGGTGCACAATGTAGTCGTGGCTGTAGGTGTGGTAGGAGCATTATTAGTAGGGGCCGCTGCATTGAGCTATTTGATGGGAGGTGACAATGACGAAGACAAGGAAGAAGAGGACAAGAAGGAAAAGGACAAAGGAAGAAGAGGAAAATGATTAAAGTTACAGGTCAAATGTTTGGCAAAGTTAAATTTATCATGGTTAATCTGAAATAATATTTACATGAAAATGAATGTAACAAAATAAAAAAAAACATTGGCTCCACATGTCCCTTGTTCTTTAATTGGTTTGAAAAATATTGCAAAGCTGGTTGATTTGGGTTCAAGGTGCTGGTTACTATTTGAAGACATGAACCTTTCTAACATAACATAAACGAAGTGACAGAAATATATTTAAATATAATATGTTTTGAAGATCACTGTAGATATAATTGGGTCTTGAAGGATGTGATCTAATGTTTTTCTACCATTTGAAACTAATTAAACAAGGGCCTATGGTTTTAGCCACAAAACAAGAGGGATTGCAGGAAATGTTTGACTTTGATGAAATAAATGACTGGAACACAAAACAGTGATGTGTCAATGGCTTCTAGAGTCAGAGGCTTCACAGGCATAGAGAACAAAGTGTGGGTGAACACTCTTGTTGAAGTCAAATTTTGTGGTTTTTGTGTGTTTTGTCCTGCTGTTGTTTTGATTGTCCTTGTTCGTTGTCCTTGGCATGGTGAGCAACATGTGTCTCCCCTTTGTGATAGCTTATATGCTGTGTTGTAATTTCCTGAGAATTTGGCTCCTTTTGTCTCTTGATAGGACAGGCGGATGAAAGGTGGAGGATGTTCAAAAGCTTTGAGATAAATAGTTTTAATTCAGACTTGTTCAGGCAAATTTTGTCAAAATTTAATTTTAGTTTAAGTCTAGTCTTTTCGTGAAGCTGTCCTTTTAGTTTTTATTAGTCTTAGTCATGTCCATACTCTTTTAGTCTAGTCTAGTTTTAGTCGACTAAAAGTTTGAGCATTAGTCTAGTTTTAGTCAGTAAGGATTAACATTTTATTTAGTCTAGTTTTTAATCAATTAGAATGGCATTTTAATCTTTTTTTATTAGTAATGCAATTCTATTTAACCCAGTCAATATAGTATAAGTAGTAGTAATCGTAGTAGTAATATATAGGTGTATAAGTAACTAGTAGTAGAAACCAAAATGTTCTTTTAGTCAAACTCATTTTATTGAAACAGTGTTATCTTAAAGGCCGTCTGTCCATTCTGATGGTATATTATTTTCTTTAAAAGCTAGCAGGCTAACGTCTGTTGCTAAAGCTAAAGTGTTGTGATGAGCTTTACGTAAATAACTTTTCATTAATGTCTGTACTTTATATGTTAGTAAAGATCCGTTGTGTTTTTTCTTGTAATTTTGTGGCCGCATTTCTCTCCATCAATCTACACAAACGTCTCTTCTTCCTTTTTCTCCCCGGCTGAGCAGCCATCTGCTAACTCACCACAGCTGTGTCGTAGATGTGAAGAAAAAGTTTTCTGACACAGTCTGTGAGCTGTATCTAAATAATGCCGCAAGTTAAGACTGAGGACATGACGTCTGCGTCTAAGGAGCGCAAGCTGATGTGAATCGCAGTAAGTACAGGGAAACAGAAATACTGCAAAATAATAATAACAATGCGATTAAATGAGAGAAAATAATGTCTCGTCTCATTTTTATCAACAAAAATAAAGAGACATTTTAGCATATTTTCTATTTTATCAATTACATTTAGTCTCATTTTTGTTTGTCCACGATTTTACTTAATATATTTTGTTACAGTTATTGTCACATGACCAGTATTTACGTCACGGCCTTATCACGTAATAAAGGTTCGTTGGCGACGATATTTTGCCATAGGTAAGTAATTAGAGTTAATTTTATGCAGCCAATGAGAAGACGCATGTACCAATAAAGCGATGGTGATGACTAAGGTGATGAGGGTTGGAGGTCCTGGAAATGAGAGAGCCTGAGCTGGGAAAACGTGTTAGGCACAAAATAAAATGGTTAGGCTTAAAATTTAGTTTTAAGTTACTTCATGACAGGTGACTGGATGACGACTATGCAAACAATGAAATTTAGTGTCTAACTCAAATGTCACGGCTGGGTGTAATAAAAATAAAAATTTGCCAGTAAAACTAGTACTTCCTTAACTTTCTGCCATGTGACTGGATTACATCTATGCAAATATACCATTTGCCGTGGAAGTTGGTGCTCTCTTAACATAGTCGGGACTGTATACCGACTCTGTTAAGAGAGGGAATTGGTTTTGGGTTTTGTTAGTGCACTAAATTAAGTCTTATTGTCCTTAAATGACTGCTTCTTAACTTGACATGATGATCATTATGTGACCAACATTAGGCTCTGAAAGTAACAGTACCATCAAGACATTTCTAGTCTCCTGTGTATAAGTCTTGGGTGTTGTTGTGTTGAGCATTCACCCCAACCCTCAAGCTTCGTGGATACAGTGTAATGTTCACTGCAGTTGCTAGGTGTTGTCACACTGTAAGATGTATGTTTTTGTTACTGCTACAAATGACATCAACAGTCGTATTTCACGTATCATAACCAGTTAAGAAAAATGTAGTTAAGGAACTTCATTCTTAAGTGGATGAGTCACAGGTTTTCAATTTTATTTTGGTTACATGTTACCTAACCAACAATTCTTCAACCAGACCTGATCGAAGTATGCTATGGTTTGGCTGCTTTAGATCCCAGCTCAGATCAAAACGATTCTGGTAAAGAGTTCAAAAAGCCTTCTCATTCTGTGTGTAATGAAGAAGTTTGAAGAAACTTGTTGAACTACAGTTAAAACTTTTAAAATTATAATCAAGGTTTATTCAGTCATGCAGAGAAAGAAAACCAAAGAAATTAACAAACAAGCCGTCAATAAATCAACAGGTTGACTTTTACTCTGGGATTAGATTCTTATTTAATCAAGTTCTAGTGAATCAGGCTGCATCAGGCGTTACATTTAAATCCTTATGGATAATATAAGTCTGCTTATTTTTTTTTTTTATTAAATTATAAAATTTATTTAGTGACATTGTAAAACTAGTCTCTAGTCTACTTTTTTAGCACATAAAAACTGGTTCCAGTATATAGTTTAATTTTACCTGCGAGGAAGTTGTGATTTAAGAAAGAATATAACGTGTTATAATGTGGTTGATATTATATGTTGATCTGGTCATTGAGGACACTGCAGCAGGAGGTTCATCACAGATTCACCTGATGTTATCCTGCGTCATGTAAACAATAGACCAACATATCACTCCTTGTCTCCTCCCTCCTCGTCTCCTCCCTCCTCTGTGGGACCTGTAGTAGAAGAAAAAAGAAGATGTAGCAGTGAGGTGTCAGGTAGGTGATGAATCCATTTCCTCTTCAAACTCCTGTCAGACATCATCTACTGCACTTTGATCACATCACTCATAGCAGCAGTTTCTACAAAGTCTCAGCAACAACTCCTTTACACAACACCAACATCTGATCTGTGATGTTTCACTCTCAAATCAACAACAAAATATACTGACTAACCTGGTTCAACCGTCAGGTTGATGACACTCTTTGTCATCCTTGTTCTTCCCTGGTTGATTAAACACTGATATGTTCCACTGTCAGAAGTCGTCACATTCTTCAGAATCAAAGACAGGTCTCCATCCTTCTTCTGTTCGTCCTTCAGCTCCACCCAGTTCTTATAATATGGATGCTGCTTGTTTGGAACAGATCGTCCATCTCGGAACGTAAAGACATAACCAGCTTGTCGTAGGTCAGATCTGATACAGTCTACAGCTGTGACTTTAGTGTTGCTGGAACCCCGACATGGCAGAATGGCTCTGTGTCCAGATTTAGCTCTGATTTCTTTACGCTCTAAAGTCAAGGATAAACACAGATTAGTGATGCTAAAGAGAAACATTCTCATTTCCACAGCAGCAGTCAGAGCTGCAGTCAGTCTCTCTGTGATGCTGTGATTAACACATGAAAAACTAACAACAGCTGATTTTATAGTTGCCAGTTAATTCAAACTCTAACATGAAGCAGGAAGAGTTCAGTGAACACCACACATCCAGTGTGTCCAGTGGACTCACCTGTGTGTTCAACCATCAGAGTGATGGTGTTGATGAGCTCAGAAGCAGAGCTCCTACCACGCTGTGAGCTCCTCTTTCCAACATGACACTCATATGTTCCAGCATCTTCCATGGTGACGTTCTTCAGTATCACTGCTGCATCTCCGTCTCTCATCGTTGGATCTCTCAGCCTCACTCGACCATGAAAAGATTCATGCTGATAATCATCATACCTTTGGTTTTCTCTGGTGAAGAACACGTAATCCTCTGACTTCAGGTCTGCTTTAATCCACACCAACAGTTCGATGTCAGCATCTCTGGGACCCTGACAGGGAAGAATGACGTCCTGTCCAAGCTCTGCTGTTTCCTCTTCTTAGTTTGAGAAACAAAAGTAAAGAGAAAAAAGCCAAAGTTAATAACTAGTAAACATTTTTTTTTCAGTTAGTATTCGAACAGTTCAATGGTCAAAATACTGAAATATATCAAGACTAAACCTTGGTTTAACACAGATCTTCAAAAAATAACCACACAGATGTAAAAAAAACTGTGAGAGTCTGTATCTGTTCAAAGCACCTCACTTTTAATGATGTCAGATATTTCTGGTTCTGGGCTGAATATTTGTATTTGTCAGTGTGCTATGCTACAGGCTCACTCTTTACTTAGTGTCTTTAGATGGTTCAGGTTCTATCTGAACTGGTAAATGTCGGAAGGTTGGTGTGATGAACTCAGAACTATAAAAAAAAATAATGACACTAAGATCCACTAAAAGAGGGAACTGATCTTGATGCTGTTGTTAACATGAAAGGGTGATTTTTCAACCTATTTTCTGGAATTGACTTCTTTCAAAGAAAGGCAGTTTTACTATGTAAAAAGAAATATTTAGCCATCAAGTCATGAAAAGTAGTCTAGAAATTTAATAGAAGTAACTCACTCTAACCAATGCATCACTAAAATAAAAACAACAGTCACACCGCCATTACATGAAGAATGTGTCACTCGCCACGATCATCGCTGACAGCTGTTGTAAGAAGAGAGTGAAAACAGCATGAAACCCGAAGCTGTTTTTAGAGATACTAAGTTTAAATGGTTTGTTTCCCTCAGCTCGGTGAACAAACTCAGAGTTTCCAGTAAATGTTCTACCTGCTCACACAGCTTACCTTCAGAGGCAGAATAGTCCAGGAAGCAGGCGAGGAGACAAACAAAGATTAGCCTCGAAGCAGGCATCCTTTCTTCTTTCTCTTCTTCTATCGATTCTACAGTTTTAGTTTTCTGAAAAACAACTGTGAGATAGAGTTGGGAGCAAATGAGTAATAATACTTTCCTTTTCTACGTCCTGTTCCCTGTGTTTTCTTTTTCTCCAGAACTGTATAAACACACAGGGAGGAGTCGTGTGATTTACATGAAAACACGTGAAGCTCAGTGAGCAGGTGATGTGAAAAGTGAAAATCAATGATCTCTTTTATACCTGAATCCACACAGGCTGTGCTGTGATAAAATTTGTAAATATAACAAACTCACTGGCTACAACCTGTACTATAACCAAATACAGCAGTTTCTCCATGAATTCTACGTTTACAGGTTAGAAATATGATAATTAGACAAAAGACAAACCAGATCTTCTTTTAAGACTTCTTCGAAGTCTTTTAAAAGTTAACAGTCTTTATTTGTGGACATTGCATAATTTCTTCAATGTATTGTAAAGGTAAGTAAACCTCTTAGTACTTATTATTATAATAATCTTCATAATAAAGTAATAAAAAACTGAGATACTAAAAGTTTGTTATGATCATTTTTACCCCCTCCTCCGATCAGGGCGTATCAGCACCGTGGATATCACTCAGTTCACTATTGGATAGTACACGAGGTGTAGTGTGATATGTTATGTGATAACATACATTCATATATGCAAACACAAATAAACACAAAAATGTATTATCTAGATTGGTGAACTGTCCTGGCACATTATTAGTAGGGTGTATCTATGTTGGGGATGTGAGAGTTGTGCTGTGTTGTGATGGGTTAGGAGTCCAGTGTGTGATGGTGTTGTGAAAGTTGTGACATGGACTGGCCGTAGAAGTAACTAACACACTAGTTGCAGAGTTAAGCCTGTGTTAAATAAAGTTTGGGATAAGCAAAGGTAGTACAGTCATCGTCCGTTCCATAGAGTACTCCACGAAAGACAACACTGTTAGGAGGGGACACCGGTAATGTCTCAAACTAATGGAAAACTAATTTCCAGATACAGTATAGAGCTACGTGAGGATGCTCTTTGTGGACTACAGCGCAGCTTTTAACACGATCATCCTGGACATTATAATCACAAAACTTACCCAACATTTCCTGCGGATTCTCAGGAAAAATCAATCTGGACAAGGAGCTGCTGCTGACCTTCTACCACTCCTCCGTGGAGAGTGTACTCACCTACTGTCTGGGAGTGTGGCACATAGGCTGTCTATCCTATTTTACTGGGTGGTGAAGTTAGAATAGTCTGGATATAAACAAGTTACTTTGTGTAACTGGTTAAAAACTTGTATAAACCCAGTCTGTAACAATAAACGTGCAGCAGGGGGCAGCATAGGACCTTCCAACAACATGTGACTGGAGTTGATGAGGTTGTGACCGCAGAGGCGGGGGCTGGAGATTTAGATGAAGCTTGAATTGAGTGTTTTTTACAACAACCGGTGCACTAGACTTAGGAGAAGGTGATCCTGAGACTGGGGAACTGCCTTACACTGCAACTCAAGGTCAGGTCACAGCTTGAATAGGCTCGTTAAGTGAAACGAAGACAGGGCAGAGGTGTGGGTAGATGCATCCTTGGCAATACGCTGTCTCTTTAGTCTAACTAAATTAGTAACGTCACCCAGTCGACTCCGCCCCTTCCTCACTCCCTACGCTGCTTCCATCCTCATCCATAGTCATGTCACTTCTCAAATTGATTACTGTCATTTTCCTCTCTTTGGTCTTCCCACTAAATCCTTCCACAAAACCATAATCCTCAGAACTCTGCAGCAATAATTCATTCATTCAATCATAATTCCTCATCCAGAGAACACATTTCACCAGTACCTTCAACAGCTCCACTGGCTGCCTATAGAATCCATAATCCACTTCAAACTACTCCTCTGCACTTTCAGATCTACTCATAACCTGCTTCCTCCTCACCTACATTTCCACACCCTTCTGTTTTCTCTCATGTTTTCCATCTCTCACCTCTCCTATTGTTCCCTCTGCCCACCTCTCAGCCATGGGCTACAGAGCTCTGAGTCGCTCTGCTCCCCAGCTGCTCCCTCCCACCCGGACTCAGAAACACAAACTCTCCCTCAAAACTCAAAACCCATCTGTTTAAGATGAGTCAGATGAGCTGTTGAAAATTCATTGTAAGTGTTAACAACAATAATCTTAGTTGGCTGGAAATGATTTAAACCTTAACTCTTTCTCTCCAAGAAACATAAATTACATATATACATATTCAAAAAGAAGTGGATCAAGAACATATCTAATCTGATCAGGTCAAACACTGATAGTAAGGTAGGAGATGAAACGGTCTGAGTGAGAGTACAACAATGTTATTAATACAAGTTCTACTGCTTTAATAATTCACCTGCTAAATAGTTTTTACTTATCTTTCGACTAAAAGCTATAAAATAATGTAAAACACTGGGAGTTAACGACAGTGATGATGTAGAGACGCCGTCTGTTGTTGCTAATGCATCAGTAACGATCACAGAGTTTTAACATTGTGATGATGTGCTTTCCGGAAATCAGGAAGCAAATGAATCTGAGAAAAGTTGTTTTATCTTTTATCGTTTTAGTTTTCCCAAAGAATGAGCTACAGCACACCCCGCACAGTAAATCCCCACTGTGGCTTTCAATGACTCAGGGAAAATCACTCCACGCCATAACAATTAAGATAGGCAATGAAATATTGATGGGTTTGAAATTGAATGTTAAACCTTTAGTCGCTTCCTCTTCACCACAAAGGCTCAACACAAGTGTCCACATTACTGCATCTGTCCGTGAATGTTTTGCTTTACTTTACCTCAGAATTACAGAAACGAGTAATCAAAGGAAAAACTGCATTATATTTAATACGACAAATCATATTGTTAAGGAGCTACTTTTACACTAGCTACCAGGGAGTATGTTTTATCTTCTCCAACTACACTATCACTTCCGTGTCAGTTTCCATGATGTTGTGCAGCAGTGTAACCGAGTGGAGCATCTGCCTCCACAAACAATCTTTGGTTTTCCGAAAATCACACATTCATAAGATAGTTTAGTTTAAATATCTATAAAAAAACACATTCTGATCAACTTTATTCCAGCCAACACTGATTCTCGTGGTTAGTTCAGGTTTCTTTCCAGTTCAGGGTGTGGTGGAGGTTTAGCTGCTTTTAATTCAAATCCTAGACATAAATTAACATGTTCAGACGTGTTGTGGTGACCAGCTTCAGGAATCATTATTACATATATTACACATATCACATATTATTGAATTAGGAGTAAATAAAAAATACAGTTCAAACGCATATAAAACTGTTTAATGTACCAGAAAAAGTTGCACACAACAGTTTCTGCACATAACATTGAACACTTTTTAAAATAAATATTCTTTGTTTTGTTGTTTCTTACAGACACAGATCCGACAGATTTATTAGCGTTCTTCAGTTAATGAGTCACAGTTAAACAAGAGCGGTGACCAGGTTTAAGGTTCTTTGTTACATGTTTCCTAACACAAGCTTCAGTTTGTGGTTGTTGAACCTGCGTCAACATGTTGTGAACAGTCAACAATAGAAACAGTTGGTAAGACAGATTTATTTAGATTAATACTGACCTACATTAAGGCTTAAACTTTATCCACTAGAAATGCAAGATTAAACATGACTGTTAGATGATAGGAAAACGTTTCTAGACAAATTCCTTTTCATGAGAAGATACACAACAAAAAAATAATGCTTGTGTTTCTCTTTTATGTCTTGATTTAAATCATATATGCTGTGTGATTGTTTGTCCTGTGAGTTGACAATAATTAAGCATTTCTAGTATTTTTCTCTCTAACGTAGAAATTAGATAACATTGACGTAAAGTTTGGATCGTACCAGTCAAACATTCTCGATTCAGAGACGAAAAATGTGAGGAGACTCATAAGAGAGCTTCAATAAACATTTTCTTTTTTTTTTCTATTTAAACTTCGTGAGTAGTAAGATGAGCAAGATTTGATCACGAGTTATCGGCGCGCAGTGCATGCCGGTTAGATTGGTGTCCGACTTAACGCCGACTTGCTCTGACGTCGCGCCTAGATTTTAGAGCAAGGTGCTGCAGCTGCTCTCCACCGGCTGTAAAACCTAACAGCAGACTTGAAAGAACACAGATCTGAAGAGTTTAGGTGAAGAGAATATACTTTACTGTAATCCTACAGAGAGTACAAGAACATTATGTGAACAGTTGAAGATTCAGTCTGAACCTATAAAAGGACAAATGGCATTCAAACACCAGTAAAACAACGGTTACAAAATTATCTTTCTTTAGGCTAAAGTAACTAAAATGTTTGTTGTCTCTAATTCAAAATTACTGAGTCACAGTCAAACAAGGTCAGTAACTAGGTTTAAGGTTTTCTTCTTTGATACATGTTTCCTCAGTTAGAGGTGTTCAGGGTGTGTTGTCGTTCAACCTGCACCAACATGTTGTGAACAGTTCATAAATCCTGCATCTTCCACATCATGATTCAACAACAAAGAAACATATTCAGTAATGATACAAACTTATTCAACAGTAAAATGCTTTAAATGAAACAGAGAAAATGTTTCACACACACAAAACAATGTCATTTTTGTCCCTCATGTAACCCTCCACCCCCTTACGCCCGAAGCCAGCTTAGAAGTGAATCCTGTGTAATATGAATGTTTTTTTATTAATGACCCAGAGTGTCTATGAAGCAGAGCTGTTAAATGTATCATTATAATCAAAGTCTGTTCTTCCCAGTCTGTTTTATGCTGCATGTTTAACCATTTAACTGGTTGTGTAAAGAACTAGCACGCATGTATAATTGTTTGAAATTAGTGATTAAAGTAAAATACCATGTAGTAACACACACATCTATATTATAACTTACTTTTATAACCAGTTGCTGAAATAAACTGAATTTTATTATGGTCAGATAAATATGGATTAATCTGACCAGATTAAGCTTCCTCCTGTTTGTTGAATAAACTACAGAGTTTTAACAATCAATAGGTATAAAGACACGTGTGAGGTGTTTGAAATCTTCAGTAGTCGTAGATCATGGAGCTGAAAATGTCAGAGGTAGGAAAGCTGTGTGATGTATGATATAACATGGTTAATTATATAAGATGAACAGATCAATGATCAGTAAATCAGCACCAGGACCCTTACTGATTCAGGAATAAAGAGACCTGAGGTATTTTTACATCTGCTGATGTTCAGTGGAGATTGGAGGTGCACTTTACTTCTGTTGGACAGAGGTTTTCAAAGCACCATGAAGCCAGAGACAAAAACTAGAAACACAACAAGAGACAGAGCAGCCACCAGTTCAGCATGTCCACTCTGGGCTCCTCCACCATTATCTAGTCCCCTCACATGTCCTTCATGCTTTCTGTGAACTGCAGAAGAAGAAGTAGCAGCTGTGAGTAGTGAGAAGTCAGGTAGGAGATGAATCAGTTTCTAATTCAAACTCACCTGATGGTTCAACAATCAGATTGACGATACTCCTTGTCTGTTTTTCTTCTCCCTGGTTGACATAACAGCAATATGTTCCACTGTCAGAAGTCTTTGCTTTCTTCAGCATCAAAGACACGTCTCCATCCTTCATCTGCTCGTCCTTCAGCTCCACCTGGTTCTTGTAGAGCAGATGCTGGTTGTCTGGAACAGATTGTCCATCTTGGGATGAAAAGATATAACCTGCCTTTTGTAGGTCAGGTCTGATCCACTCCACACCTGTGATGGAACTATTACTGAGACCCCAACATGGCAGAACGACCCTGTCTCCAGATTCAGCTGTGATGTCTATGTGCTCTGAAGTAAAGGAGGGAAAAACACAGATTAGTGATTTTAAAGAGCAGCAGTCAGTCTTTGTGAGGCTGTAATTAAAAAGTAGAGCCAGACTAGTCCACATGATACAGAACAAACTACACTCTAACAGTTGCTGCGTTTACTGTGGCTGGTTAATTCAGACTCCAACACAAGGAGTTCAGTGAATACAACGCGTCCAGTGGACTCACCTATGTGTCCAACCTTCAGAGTGATGACGCTGATGAGGTCAGATGAAGAGCTCCTATTTTTACATGATCCCGTTCTTACAAAATAGCATTTGTATGTTCCTGTATCACTGATGTCGACGTTCTTCAGAATCACAGATGCGTCTCTGTATGTCATGTTTGTTGGATGTTTGAGCTTCACTCGATCGTGAAACGATGGATGCTGTTGCTCTTCATTCGTCTGGTCAAGCATCACCAAATATCTGTCTGAGCCCCGTTCTTGTTTGATCCAATAACTCTGTTTGATCCCTGTCATATAGATGAGTGGACCAACAGAATCGTTTGTATAGCTGGGTTTCTGACATTGAAGAGTGACATCATCTCCAGTTTGTGCTTCCACCTCTGTCCAGATTAAAGAATACGAACAGTAAAACATTTATTTTGATTAATACTGAACTCATTAAGACTTTATCAACTTAAACTCAAATTACCTCAGATTAAAAATCGAGGTTAGATGATGATAAAACATCTGTGGAAATTGATGTTTTGAGTTTCCTGTTGTTGATGCTGCTTATTAAATAACTTTCCATGAGAAGATGTGTCACTAGACCATTGATTTTAGTGTTTATGTTTTTATTCACAGACTGTTTCATTTTATTTATTAGTGTGTATTTTAACTTGTGTTTTGTCCATGGTTTTATTGTATCGTGTTGTGATTTTATCGCATTTCAGTGATTGTTTTGAGGACCTCCTGCACATGAACTAACTATCTTCCTCTGATTAGTGACTGAAAACACTGGGTATTTGATGTGTCTCTCTGAGTAAATAGACTCACGCCACCCTGTTACATATGAAATATGTAAAGGCAAAGCAGAACTGAGAGCCCCAAGAGCCTTCAGGAAGGAAGCTCAAGAATCTGGTCAAGTTGACCAGGGAGAACCCACTTCTATTTGAAAATAGATTAAAACTGTGGATTCAGGAAGATTTGTACTGTCTTTCTGGAAAAATCGAAAACGTTCAGGTCAACTCTTTATTTACTGACAGTATCCATGTATTTCTGCTATTTCTCTCTGTGATGTAGAAATAAGATAACAACGGAATACTTCAGCTGCAATAATGTACATTTTACATTTGTCGTAAGAAATACATCCCCTTGTGACAGTGGTTCAGTTGGTAGAGCAGGCGTCTATGGAACTCAAGATTAACTCACAGTTTCTGATCAAGACACTGAACCCAGAACTCATGGCTGATTGATAAAGTGTCAAATATATTTTAGGATACAAAAAAAACCTCAGGTTTCTCTGTTACATACAGCCCTTTGTGAATCCACACATACACACTCTAACTCACCTGGTGGTTCAACAGTCAGGTTGATGATTCCCCTGATTTGTTTCTTTTCTCCCTGTTTGACATAACAGTGATATGTTCCACTGTCAAAAATATTGGCATTCTTCAAAATCAAAGACACGTCTCCATCCTCCATCTGTTCATCCTTCAGCTCCACCTGGTCCTTGTGTAATGGATGCTGGTTGTCTGGAACAGATCGCTCATCTTGGAATAAAAAGACATGACCAGCGTGTTTCAGTTCAGGTCTGATCCACTTCACACCTGTGATGGAACTATTGCTGAGACCCCAACATGGCAGAATGACCCTGTCTCCATATTCAGCTGTGATGTCTATGTGATCTGCCAAGCAAATAAAAGAAAAAGAGGGTTACAACAAAGATGATTATTCTTCTTCCCACGCACATCTTCAGACCTGGACAGTATAAACTGCCCCCTTCAGGACATTTTCCCCTCTGCTTCAAAGAACATGGAAACCTTATCAGGGATCAACTATAGGGGAAAACCAAACTCTCCCTGGGTTGATATTGTCCAGAGGAACAACATAAAACTTCACTTTGATCTCCTGTTAAGGAAGATTTTATCATGGATTCAGTGCATCACAGCATAAACAAGACTGGGCCAAGACACCTTCATCAAAACTTTGGTAAAAAAACAGATACCCACCCAAAGACTTTGGTACAAGATCAAGTCACTATCTAGAATTCCATTTAAGTAAAAGTCCTAAAGTATCTAGTATTTACTGTACTTAAGTATGACAAGTATTCTATAACAAGGTGTACTTCAGGAATGAAGGTACAAGTAAATGTTATTAACAGAATGTGGTCTAAAGGGAAACATGCTTTGACCAGTGCTTGAACAGTTTCAACCTAATATAACGAGATATTGTTTTTGGACAGTAAAAACGGCAGGGGACCAAAACTGCTTTTGAAATATAAACTGGGGGGATCTACTGCTTTCTGGTACCCCTAAATCCATAAAATAAATGTCATGCTACACAGTACAAACTAAAACCTTATTAAAATCTAACAGCTGCCATGTTTACTGTTGCTGATTAACGTCAACATGAAGCAGGAGGAGTTCAGGGAATGCAACGCGTCCAGTGGACTCACCTATGTGTCCAACCTTCAGAGTGATGACGCTGATGAGGTCAGATGAAGAGCTCCTATTTTTACAGGATCCCATTCTTACAAAATAACATTTGTATGTTCCTGTATCACTGACGTCGACGTTCATCAGAATCACAGATGCGTCTCCGGTTGTCGTGTTCGTCGGATGTTTGAGCTTCACCCGATCGTGAAACGATGGATGCTGTTGCTCTTCATTCGTCTGGTCAAGCAACACCAAATATCTGTCTGAGCCCTGTTCTTGTTTGATCCAATAAATCTGTTCAATCTCTGGCATATAGATGAGTGGTTTACCATGACCTTTTGCATTGCTGGGCTTGTGACAGTAAAGAGTGACATCATCGCCAGGTTCTGAAGATGAAATCAGGGGAAAAACAGTTGGTAAGAGATTTTAATTTGATTAATACTAAAATATATTAAGACTCAGTTACATGAGATTTGAAAGAAAGTCTAGGTGGTGATGAAACATTTGCGAAAACTGGTTTGAGTGTATCTGTCATCGATTTGACTTATAGTCGTTTCTAGACAAATAACTTGTCATTAGAAGATACACGACTGAAGAATAAAGATTTTCCTTTATTATCCTTAAAAATATAATAAAACATGACTCTGGACCAGTGGTCCAGAACCTGGGGTCCGCTCCCCCTTCTGGGGAGGAAAGAGGCTAAGGGGGCTGAGGTTGGGAACCACTGCTCTAGACCATCTGTTCATGTTACATTTGGAGGTGGTGGAGGGGTACAAGTACCTGGGTGTCCAGCTTGAAAAAAGACTGGACTGGAAATGTAACGCACAAGATGTGCACAGGAAGGGACAGAGCAGACTTTACTTCTTGTCCTGGTCCATATTGTGTCACAAATCTATCTATCTACCTTCTGTAAATCCACAGATACACACTCTGACTCACCTTGTGGTTCAACAATCAGGTTGATGATTCCCCTTATGTGTTTCGTTGTATCCAATTTGACATAGCAGTGATATGTTCCACTGTCGAAAGTCTTTGCATTCTTGAGAATCAAAGACACGTCTCCATCTCCCATGTTATCTTTGTTCATCTCCACCTGGTTTCTATATAATGGATGCTGGTTTTCTGGCCATGAATAGGTGAATAAAAAGACGTAACCTTCATGTTCTAGGTCAGGTCTGCTCCACTCCACATCTGAGACGAATGTATCACTGAAACCCCAACATGGCAGAGAGACCCTGTCTCCAACCTTAGCTGTGATGTTTATGTGGTCTACTAAAGTAAAGAAGAAGAAAAACAGGTCGATGTTAGAGGGTTAAAGTGCAGCTGTTCCACTTCCACAACAGCAGTCGGTATGTTGGTAGAACCACACTAATCCACATGATACAGAGCAAACTAAATCTAACAGCGGCTGCGTTTACTGGTAAATAAAAATTCCAACATGAAACAGGAGGAGTTCAGTGAACGTTCCCACATCCAGTGGACTCACCTGTGTAATTAACCAACAGATAGATGATGCTGAGGGCCGAAGGTGAAGATCTCTTTGTGTATCGTGATTGTCCTCTTCTTCTTTCAAAATAACACATGTATATTCCAGTATCGTTGACGGTAACATTGTTCAGAATCACAGATGCGTCTCCGTACATCATCAATGGATCTCTCAGCTTCACTCGACCGTGAAAAGATGGATGTTGATAAGATGGATCCTGGTCCCCTTGATCCTTCAGTTGAGCTCGGGAGAATACTTTCTTATCTGACCTCAGGCCATCTTTTCTCCAATAAAACATTTGATTGTCTGGGATCTTTTTAGGTAAATGACTATTGCAATCCAAACAGCGAAGAATGACATCATCTCCAGGTTCTGCTGTTACAACTGTGTAGTTAGAAGAAAAACATAAAATAAAAGCAGGAGGCACTAGTTTGTAGAAACTTTTTATTTTGATCAGCTCTAAAATAGACTAACTATATAAAGATAATATAAATACATATAGACTCCTATATAAATCTATTTATATATATATATATTTATATTAAATATAATATATAAATTTTGAGAATTTTTGCCCTTATTTTATCTGTTCAGGCACATTGCAGATGTTTGTGGGCAAATATTGCTTAAAAACACCTTTACAGCTATATTAGATATTTTTATTTCAATATACTTTCAATGTACAGTGTATTTCTGATCAAGTCAGTGTTAGAAAATCAACATTTCTCTGTGTGTCCAAACCTTTGAGTGGTGGTGTATTAAAGGAGAATAATTATAATTAACAACAGTTATTCAAACATTCACATTCACAGTAATCTCTGCCTTTTACACCAAAGACAGATTGATTGATAAACATTAGAGTCAATTAGCTAATATCAGTGGTCATTCTTTACCCTGCTCGCCGATGGAATCACACCATTCCCACCAATCCAACTCTGTGGCTTCAGAGATAAAAAATGTGAGGAGACTCACAAAAAAGGTTGAAATAAAAATTTTTCTTTTCCTTCTTCAATTTGAAGCTTATACTTTCCTGAAGAAATGTTGGCAGTGAGATGCAGTTAGTAAGAAAGTAAGTAGACTTTGACTTCAAGTCATCTTACTTCACTGTTAAGTTTGTGTTTCTCCTCTGTTTTTCTCTCTCTGTCTGTGTAACTGTGCCCACACAGGAGGAGGAGGAATCACAAGAAAAAACCTGCACAACAAAGAATGTCAACTCCAATACCAGCGGTGCAGCAGCTCTTGCATCAAGTCGACTGATACGAGGTTTTAACCCTGCAGGTTTTGTAGTCTGTCAGAAAAGTGATAAAATGAAACTGTTTAATGTCATGTCATCGCATCCGTCTTCATGTCATACCCCATTAACCAAAAATCAACATTATTTACAACATAACAATCTCAATGGACAACTGTCATGAACTGTCATGATCAGGGTGTGGTGATGGTTTAGTTGTTTTTAATTCCAGCTCAGATTAACACGTCGACCTGAATGAACATGTTTCACAGATCAGACGAGTTCTGGTGAAGAGAATAGACTTTACTGTACTCAAATAGTAAAGGGAGTACAATAACATAATAAAACTGTGTTACTGCACATACTGTTATAAAATTAACTTTCTTTTTAACTAAAATGTTTGTTGTCTCTGAGAACAGACACAGATCAGACATTTTAATCATTCATAGATGTTTCATAACACAAGCTTTAGTTAGAGGTGTGTCAGGGTGTGTTGTGGTTCAACGTGCATCAACATGTTGTGAACAATTTATAAATCCTGCATCGTCCACATCATAAATTAACAATGAAGAAACACATTCAGTACTGAGACAAATGTTTATTCAACAAAAAAAATAAAAAGAAGGAAAGAAAACATTTCAATCTTCAAACACCAATTTTCCTCATATAAAAACCAAAAGAATAATTAATGACTCAATATAATATGTTTTATTGTTTTAGTTGACACACTATCAGTCCTGTACAAAATAATGCCGTAGTCACCGTAAGTCTGGTGTGTTAGACATGACAGAGATGGAGGAACCGGATCTCTTGTCTCCAATTTGTTCTTTGATGAAAGAAAAGTATCCAAGTAGCTGTAACCAACTAGGAGAACACCAAATCCTGGGGATTTGAAGAGGGTACATTTCAAATGAAAATGTCATACACACACTAATCAATTGTATCCTGTCTTGCCTGGTGTTTATCGGGCGAGCTCTGATCTGGATGGCTGCCCCCCCCGACCGCTACCCTATGACCCACCTCATAATGAGGAGCAGCAACACCCGGAGCAGGCGAGCAGGACGTCACACACATCACCCGATTCGACCAAACCTGGTCCCCCCCAGTCGATGAAAACCCGGGGCCATACAAAGAAACACCAGGGGAAATATGACCAGAGGGAGGAGGATGATGGCCCAAATTCCACCAACATGCCCATGATCGAGGTGGCGGGGGCCACGGGTACACAGTTTTGTGTTTCAACCCTGGTCAGACGCAGACATGAAAGAGGCCATAGAGAGGATCTCCCCCCCTTCCAAAAACGTCGACAGGTGGGCTGACGACCTCCGCAACATGGCACGGAACTACAGACCAACATTTCAGGAGCTTGAGAGACTGATGAAGGGACATTGAGACAAGTGAGACATCTGTTCACAGACGCCAACAGAGGACACCGACTGATGGATCCTGATTAGGAGGATGAGAGCAACACAGCAGCACTGACCATTTTAATTGAAGGGGTTAAAGGACAGTTCCCAAAACGCCAAGACATGGCAGTAGTGAGCTTAATACAGCTGGGCCCTGACGAGTCTGTCACTCATTTCTGGCTCATTGAAGCAAATGATGCACACAGTGGTCATGTCACAGCAGAAGGTGGATTGGGAATAGAACAGATGTCACCATATGAAAATCATCTGAAAGATGCCTTCTTGAACCGAATCAAGCCAGAGACTGCTGATGCAGTGAAGACCAGCTGCATTGACTGGAAAACTGCATGGTTAAAGACCATCTTGACAGAACCTGTTTATTTCCACAACAGAATTGGCGTCACGAACAGGATCCATCCCATCCATCCAAGACCATCCTCCAACATGCAGAACATGCAGAGGAAATTTCCAAACATTTTGGTTGATTCAGGAGAAACCTCATCAGTGTTAAAGAAAGATGCTCTATACTCTCCTCCCAATAGGAGTGGCCTTGGTCTTGCTACACAGTCGGAGTGACTGGAAGACCTACATTAGAAAAATGCTCAGTACCCTTAAAATGCTCATTAGGAAACACCACCACAAAACATTCATTCATTGTCTCAGGTAATTGTCCCCTGAATTTATTAGGACGGGATTTGATGTGTTATTTTGGCATTGTGTTACACTCAACACCTAAAGGAGTCGTTGTACTAACACCTGACAATGATGAATACCCACGTTTGATGTTGTCTTACGACCCACATACACTATTGTATGCGTATGAATGGAGAATAAAAAAGAATGCTACATCTAAGATCACTGCTCAGTGAATGCAGTTTGCGCTGTCACATGCAGATGTGGAAACTTATGACTGATGACACCCTACATTGTACTTCACATATCAGTTTAGGGTCAGATACAGATTATAAAAAAAAGAGTTTCTATGTGACTCAGATGAAACACGAGATAATTCCTCATTTACATATGTACTGGATGTGGACTGTGGTCTGTGTTTCTGTCAGTCTTTCTTCCATTCAGCAGCCCAACAATTGGAAATGGAGAGATCTGGGACCTTGGCTGAGAGATAAAATGGACAGACTTCATCAAAACTGCGGAGGCTCAAACAGAATACAGTGCTGAAAGTGATGTTTTCAGAACTTCAATGAACATCTCACAAGCACATTCACAGTTGATGTCAACAACATTCCACCACAAATGGTACCAGAAACATTGCGGGCCCAGAGTAAAACAGATGTGGGGTTGATCAAGGGAACGGAACCATTGGTCATTCATCCTAAATCAGAGTACAGACCTTGTCAAAACAGTACCCTTTAAAAAAGGAAGCAGTTGAGGGTATAAAACCTGTGTTTAAGTCTCTCTTGCAAGCAGGTGTGGTCACTGAATGCGAGGACACCTCTGTTCGGACACTGATTTTTCCAGTAAGACAATTGAGAGATCCTGGTCAGCCAGTCGAGTGGAGATTTGCGCATGACCTGCAAGCAGTAAATGCCACGGTCCACTGCAGAGCACCTGAAGTGGCAAACCCTCACACAATCCTTTTTCAGGTGCCCCCAAATTCTACACATTTCTCTGTTATTGATTTGGCAAATGCATTTCCCTGTCCCAGTGCACAAGGACAGTCAATATTGGTTTGCATTTTCATTTGAAGGAAAAACTTATTTTTGGGGGCGTCTCCCCCAGGGATTTTCTGGGTCTCCAGGTTATTTCCACCAGGCGGAGGGGGACAAAGCATTTGAGGAATTAAAATCAGTGCTGATGGTAGCATTAAGGTTACATAATTCAAATCTTCCCTTTACACAGTTTGTTTATCAAAAAGACAGTTACATGACGTCAGTGTTGTGCCAACCTCATGGGGGAAAACTTAGACCGATAACCTCCAAACAACAACAACATAGCACTAGTCCACAGTCCACTAGAGAACCCACCACACCGTGGGAAATACAATTCTGTCAAACAACAGCACCGAGTCTGCATTTAATCAGTCCAAAATCATAAACAGGGTCAAAATATTTACAGTAGGAGGAAGGGGCAAAGATCAGGGTCAGGTTCAGAAACAGGTTCCTGGGGTTCAGAATCAGTTCTGGGTGTTACACAAGAAAGTTGCTTCAGGGTGAGTTGGCAAATGACCTGGAAGGGAAAATTGGTGCAAGCAGACCTGCAATGAAAAGGCAGGCATACAGGTGAGTATTTAGGATGTTGACCACACAAGGCCCAGACTAGACAGTGAGAGTGGACAGCCAGACAACAGGCTCTTGCATTCCTTGTGAACGGGATCCTGCCTTGTTGAAGGCCCACTCGAGCTGTCCTCATGTGCCTGTCCTCCTTGTTTTTGGTTTCAAAGCAGGTGTGAAGTGGTGGATAAATGTGTTTTGCAACCAACCTTCCTCCTTCCAAGAAGCTACTTGGATGAGTAGAGAAATGTTTCAACCAAACAGAACAAAGTCCAGTTGCCAACCCACAAATCCTTGTTCGTAATGCTACTCAGTTTATTGTTACTAAGACCCATTAATGCATATCAAGACCTATTCTGCTGTTGCAAGGCAAATCCTAGGCAATAGAAATAAGGAGACGTGGACCAGATACCATGAACAGAGATGAAGGCGTCTACACACTGGATCATTCATGG
>JAUMTR010247566.1:0-25030 GCA_032270685.1 Microctenopoma stevenorrisi | reverse complement strand
GAAAGCTCTGCCTCCCATTCTACATTTAGAAACTCTAGGAACCACTAGTAGACCAGCACTCTGAGAGCGAAGTGCTCCGCTGGGTTAATATGGTTCTATAAGCTCTTTAAGATAGGATGGGGCCTGATCAAAGATTACCCCAAGATTCCTCACAGTATTTAAGAAGAAGAAATTAAAAAAAAAAAAAGAAAAACTGAGACAAAGGGTATAATGACAATGAGAAAGTAATAAACCCCCCTGAATCGTGTGTGTCGAGTTGTTTTCATTCAGTTTCTTAAGAAAAAGTAGACGCTGTATGTGGAAGGTGTGATGTGGCGTGAGCCGTTACCTGTGGAGTTCTCTGTAGCTCGTACAGACTCAGCTCCCAGGTCTTACTGAGGGGTTGAACCCCATTGGTCTGAACGGTCTGAGTCATCACTGCAACGCTGCAAAAGAAACACAACAACATAATTTATTGAAAATCAAAGATATAATCATGACCGTCTATAATAAGAATGGAGATTTCTGCTGTACAGATTATTTCCCAACACTAGTGATCACCCATTTCTATGTCTGCCATGTTTCAGCAAACTTTTTCTACTTTACTGCAGTCATCCTTTATGTAGATTAGTTACATTAAATAGGTGATTATAATAATATTCATTATAAATATATTTATAATAAACATTTTACTACAAATCTAAAAAGCTACTTTGGAGAGTAGTGAAATATTTTGACCAGTTGCCATGTATCCAGATCCAAGAAAAAGCTTTATTATTAAAGTTAATGAAAAAGAGATGTTCACACTCAGCTCTTTATTCCTTCCTTTGGATGTGACAACTCTGTTCTTTTTTGTGAATGGTCAATTACAATTCATTCCTTGCTTATATCTTTTGTTTCGCAGTTGTTTTTGTTGTCTGTTCATTAACACATCTATTTCATGATCTGATGGAGAAAAGCTAAAGATACTATAAGAATTTTACCTTTGTTTCTGGATTCTATGTGAAACACTTTTGAGGTCCCTTATAAATACATGTCTACTCGACTAGGTTATTTTAAGCAACTGTCTGTGTTCTATTGTCTGTGCAGTTTCATAAGATTCACACAACACCTGTTAAAGATATTTAAGTTATGTATTTGGTGGTAAATATTAACCATACTATTTAAAGACTCTTGACAGTTTTACAGTATTTACCAGTCGGTTGTAAATCCTGACAATAAGATATGTTTTATTCACCAAGATTCTTCTTGTACCCAGGTTGATCCCGTAACATATAGAAAATGATGAAATATCATTGCTACCTAACAGACATCAAAAAACACACAAAGAAACCACTGTCTCATTTATATACAGTAAGGTGTGACGAGCTGAGCCGCTGCTCTGCTTTGACCATACATGTGACTGACAGAAGGTGAAATTGAAGATCAATTTAAGATGCTGTGATTTGGCACAAATGATTGAAATGTCAAGAAATAAGACCAACAAAACACATATGAGCAATGGAACAACCTAATTATGTATTGCCTGTGTCGCAGTCGTCAATTCAATATTCACATCAATTAATCAAATCAAGCACACGTCTTATGTCTGTGTGGTTTTACTTGGTTTTGTTTACTAAACGACAACTCGGATACACCGCTTTGACTTAAGCCATCATCATGTGTAGCAGCTAGTGATGTGCAGTTAATAGACAGACCCCGCGCACATATTTTATGTTATATATATATATACGGGTCTCGGCTAATGCTAACTACCTACCTATAACAGAGCTAGCTACTCTTCGTAACGCTAACATTAGAGGCAAATAAGCTCAGACTACAAGATGTATGTAGTCGACGGGGGGCAAAGAAGACACGGATAGTTTGTTGTTGTCGTGTAAATAAGACAGTCAGTGATAAAAAGGCTAATATTTAACATATTAAGAGAGAGTCGTGGATGTAAATTGTCGCTGTGACAGAGGGAAAAACAACAACAGAGAAAGACCCGACGCACCAATCTCCTCAGGTTATCTGTGTGCTTTTTGAGCCCTAGTTCAATATTTAAACAGTTTTAAACTCGTACATGAACGGTCAGTGGTACAAAGACCCACACACAAACGCCAAATATTTCTAGAACGTATTAAATGTAATTGTTTCAGTACTTACATTTTCAGTTGTGCATACGAGCCGATCCAGTCAGCGCGTTTAGGCGAAGGCAATATGGCGGATGCACAAGAAGCAATGCAGTGTGGGAAATGGAGGCACTGCCAGGAGAGCTCCGGGTCCCAAATCAGAACGGAATGGAGGAATTTGATCAGCTGGCGAGAGGGGTTAGCGCACATTAATTCTCCATTAACCTTGTACCTAAATGGCATTATATAATAAATAACAGAATAGAAGCTGTACCAGAAAACAGGTAGAATATAAACTACCGTATATACAACAAATAAATACTTTAAAACCACTAACTGAGATGAATTCATTCATTAATTAAATCGTTAATATGAATGCCATTCTTTTATACTGTAGGATTCCAAATGTAAAAATGTTTAATAATCTCAGAGAGAACTTGATCAGGTTTTCACAGCTTATTGCTCTGTAAATTTCAGAGCACACTGTGTAAAGAGCTTGCAGTGGTTGGGTGGGTTGTGTAAGTGGCCTCACGTTACTCCTGGCACCTCTGGCTGAAAAGCCGAGCAGGGGGCGTGGCTACGTGAGGATTGGGTCGACATGGGAGGAGGAAGAAGGGCACAAGGGGAGGACTGAGGAGGGGGACGGAGGGGAGGCTTTGTCACTCCGTGACATGAATGAATCATGTTCGGTAACGGAGGCTTAGCTCTCCCGGTGTGCTGCTTCCTGCTGCTACACCTCCCGGTTCTCCCGCTACTGACCAACTGGCCCTTTAAGGTAAGTATCTCGGGGAATGGCCGCTGCGTGTCCGTTAGCCCGCGGTGTGAAGCCGTGAAGAAGACTCACTCGCTCACGGTAGTTTAGGTCCGTAACGGTCGGCAACTCCACTCCAGCAGTCTGTCAGTGTGGCTGCTTATCCCTAAAACCGTGTAGTTTTCAACTTCAATTAATTATTGTGGCAAATTTGATTTCGGGTCATGAATTAAATTCACCAGAGAAACGTCCACAGGACCACAGTGGAAATGGAAAGCTTTGCTAACTGTGTGTAGAAAAAGAAAAAAAGAAACTTTTTCATGAATGAGCAGTTGCATGTTGTGTCGAGGAACACGCGTTTTTACTCATGTTAGAACTAAGAATAAAGTAACACTGCAGCTGCTTGTTAGAAATGATCAGTTGTGAATGTCATTTCTCAAAGCCAACACAGTTCATGAGTGAGGTTCCCCCTCACTGGAGATGAAGGAGCAGACACACTAAGACATGGTTCTGTGTTTGGAATGTGCTGGTCTGTCTGGGATGGTAATACTACTCAACTTGTCTGTGTTGACTGTTGGACACAGCAACAGTGCTTCAGCGTAATGTTCATTGTGAGTTTAGGAGGTGGCATCCTATCCTCCACAATCAGGTTCTGAGTGCGTTTATGGAACCAGATTTAAGGACTAATTAGCCTGTAGTAGAAATAGAAACTACAGAACTACTGAAACCTTCCTCTACGGTCCCTATTTTAAATTATCTCCACTTTCTTTGTGGAAAAACAGATCCCAATGACATCATCTGGAGGAGCTTTTCAGTTCAGATTACCTGCTGCAAAAAAGCACTCTGGTACAGGCTGGTCCCATCCACATGATGTCATGTGGGGTGTTATAGCTCAAACTAAATGCTTTCATATATTATTTAGATTGTGTCATTCACCCTTACTGGAGTAGTCTGTTTATTTCGTATTTACCCCTTTTTCTGTAAGGTAAATTTAACCCAGTATTGTGTAGGTGTCATAGTCTGAACTGTTATTATACCATGTTGTGTGGCTGAAAATGATTTAAAGAACAATATACAACAATACATTTAAATGCAACCAAACAATATTCAACGAAGCAACATTTGAAACACTCGCTTCTAATGTAGTTTGCTTTTGTCCTGCTGACCCTGCAGTGTATTGTCCGCCACAGTTATTTACAGCAGTAGCCTGAGTCATCATGAGTTGGATATGTCATCAGTCTTTTTATCTTTACTGATGTCTGCCGCATCAGAGAGACGAGGAGAAGGCACTAAACAGAGGATGTGAATGAAAAACTCAATACTGGACAAAACATTTGGTTCCCCAATTGGATCTCTTTCTAGAGTTGTTTGATTGTACTCTATTCTCTTTCACATCCAGACCTCACAGTCCTCTTTTGTATGAGGAATAATTGCTTTGCAGTATTCAAAGCTTTGGCAGTGTAGTATGTGACTATCAGGAAAAGGCTTAAAAAATCCTAATGGAATTCTGTAGGAATGATTTTATTTGTTGGCCAACTTGGGCATTAACATTACCCTGGTTCCAATGTTTTTGGACTTTTTAGAGACAGTGGGACTGGTGATTTATAATGCTCCCAGCAACCTCTGTAATTTAGCCACTTGTTAGCAACCACCAAATCATCAGTCCACTGCAGACCTTATTCCAGGGACTAAACAGATTACCTATCAAAAAAAATGTGTCTGACGTGTTTCACTTGAGTCTCATAGATGGCGGGACGGAGAATACTGCTGCGTTTCTGTTTGGCTGCGTTGCCCATTGTGTAGCAGTCAGAAATATGAGAAACTAACAGGCTTATGGGGCTTGACCGAAAGACTTCCCCACTGTGCTTAACATGACAGCCAGCAGCCAGCAAGCCTGCCAGGGTGACTGGTCACAAACAAGTTAAAACTCTAAACAGATGCGTTTCAAAAGGCTGTACAATTGTTTTCAGGCACTTTTGTTTCAGCTGCAGTCCCCCCAGGCACTCACCACTGCTTTGTCATGCACACGAATGACTTAGATGATAAAATGCCCTGTATTTGTATGGTTAGCACAAGGTTTATCAGTCCATCCATTCTTTGTTGCTGGTGAATCAATGACAGAAAACATTGATACTGCATAGTGAACTTAAAAGACCCATGGTTTGTGGAAGGAAGCTGTTCACTACACATAAAAATGATGGCTGCAGTAAAAAGGAAATTGTGTACTACACACAACTGGCATGACATCTAATATGCTTTTTTGGCAAAGATAATTTAAAGACACTGTCTTCCAACAGTGCTAAAACACAACTGCAGAGTAACAGTGAAGTCATTTTTTCTGAACTTTAGGCAAGTAAGTAATGTGCCTTGGGTTGACATGACAATCATTATTTGACCTTTCAACACTTGCTTAATTCTGCTGCATGCACCCTTAATACATCCTAACAGCTGTGAGCACGGCCTCTAGCTTTCTGTCTATATTATATAGAATGGATAAAACCATTCTGACGTACTATATTACTTAAAATGTCACACACGCTGGTGTGCAGAAAATGTTTATTTTTGAATGATACTGGTCTTGATTGAAGTCATTGTAAAGTGAAGTGAGTGTAGATTTTACACTGAAGTGCCTTGCGATGACTTATGTTGGGAATTGGCGCTATATAAATAAAGTTAAATTAAATTGAATTGAATTGAGGATCAGTTCTACATTGATTTAATCATAAATATAAGCATGTAGAATAAGTTGTTTAGTTGTCACCAATGCACATTATTCCACTTAATACTGCTAGAAATATTAGCACTGTAGTGAACTCATAGTTTGCTACAGTGCTGTCAGGAGTTACAGAGGAGTAAATGCTACTCAGACCAGCACATTCCCACACAATCCCTATGATCATATCCTGTCTGTCACTGCAACTAATTAAGCTCAAACCCCAAACTGTGCCTGGGGTGAACTGTAAGTGAACATGCTTTTTAGACGTGAGCCAGTTTTCAAGTCCAGTGCACAGGTAATCTTCTGTCCCTAATTAATTCACTAAATGAGGAACGTTTACATCTGAGTATCATATTCATCCCAGCAAAGTCAAAGTCAAGATGAAGTCTGACGCATTGTTGTCATGAAACACTTTGATTGCCATAGCTTTGACAGTAAGCAATGATTACTGTTTCTTTTCTGCTCACAAATATCCAAACACACTCACACACCTAGCCAGAGGGTGATGTGACTGAGCAGGGAGTTTGTGTGGGCTTGTTGAGGGCCCTGATGGGACACCACAGCAGTGGGACTTAAGAGTTCATTTGAATTTGTGTCTGTCAGTCAACAGATTAAAAAACAATCCCACCTGACTGAGCTTGGATTCAGTTGATTCTCCTGATATTTGACAAACCCGCTCTCTACTGCAGGGCTGTCATTTAGAAATATTACATTCATGTCCCAAATGTTGTCCAAACAGCGCTTAGTTAGTTTAATTTACATCCAGCAGGAATACAGCTGTGTCACTTTAGTCCCCATAGTAAAACACAAAAAGTGCTAAGTAAGCTGGATCTCTGTGTGCATGTAAACAAAAGCAATGTTTAGAATGGGTGGGTGGCAGTGAGGGAGGTCTACTTACAGGAAACTTGGCTGAAACGAACTCATCGTGTAGAACAAATGGAACATTCTTGTCTTTAGGATGTTGTGCAGTACATGTGTCCTATGTGTACAGTATGCGTCTTGTGTATGTGCTATGTGTCTGCCAGGACAGAAGTGAAGGGAGGGTGGAGCAGCGTAACATCCATCTGCAAGCACACAGCCATGGAGGACTGCATGTTAAACAGACAGGAAACAAGGTCTACTTTATGTGTTACCACTATCACCTCGGACTTTTACAGGCTCCTTAATAATGCTGTTCTACTTTGTATATCTTCTCTCAGGAGGAGGTGTTTCAGTGGTGGGGGGAATGGTCCAGCTGGTCCTCTTGTTCCAGGAGCTGTGGAGGAGGAGTAAGGAGACAGGAGAGACATTGTCTCATACAAAGGTAGTGTAAAGAGACATTGTGTGGTTGTAAACGCGTGTAGCTGGTTTGCTCGGGGACAAACCCTACAAATGTAAAGACATGTGCGCAGCAGTAACCGTGTTAAGGAGTGAGCACAGACGCATGTGTACAGAGTCAAAACAGGTAGAGCTACGACACAATGTGTATGTTTCTGCTGATCTCGTTACCTTTGACTTCTCCATGTCAGGCTTGCGGAAGTTTCTGTCTGCCAAAATTAATGTCACTGTGCCCCCACAGCTCAGCCTCTCTCTCCCCCTTTCTTCCCTCTGTCTTTGTTCCTCTCTTTTTCTCATTTTCTTCTCTAGTGTTTGCTTCTTCTTTCCCACACTCCTCTACTTCTTTAAGTCAAATTGTTCTCCTGCCTCCCCCCTTCCTCTCCTCTCTCCTCCTCATCACCTTCTACCAATCCGATGTGACGACCTCTTGCTCACCTCTCCCTGCTGTCTTTCCTACTTTACCGTCTAAACATTGTAGGCGGGTGGGCTGAAGAAAAAGAGGCACAAAGAGAAAGAGGATGTGTGTGTGCTTGGGTGTGGGGGGTGTAGCAGTGGAGTTAACTGAATAATGAAAGACAGATGCATTAACTCCATGTCGGAGTCCCAAACACATACATAAAGCATTAAATCATACTGAACATAAACAACAGCACAGACTGTTCTTGTATGCTAAATGTTTGTGAAGATTCCTGGTTATTCAGTGGCAACTGGACTTGTTTTAGTTCCCCTCACATCCAGAGGGCTTTCTCAATTCTGAGTGACTGGTTGGAGAGCCAGGTTTAGTACCGCTAGTACAACACACACGATGTGTTTCTCACACTTAATACAGAAGAACTTCTAAATGAACATTTCCTGTTTTCTCCGGAGATATTTGTCTTATGTGGCTTGTAGAATAGACAGAAAAACAAAACAATTTAAAGGCAGCTTTTCATGTCTGTGTGTGCTGCACTATCTGTAATGTAAATTTCATCTCCTCCCAGATTCCATACATTAATGTCTGCGCCAACTGTGCATGTGCCAGACAATTAAACTGGGCGCTTGTTTCGTGCATCAAGTATGTAATGCTTTTTCTACAACCCCATTCAGACCCCCCCTCTCTTTTTTTCTTCTTGCTGTTGCTAATGTCCAGAGCTGCCATCATGTTTTGCAGTTTGCATGTTGGAATGCCTCCACATTTGTCGTATGAATAGACACGCAACTGCAGTTATGGTGTGGGTACCAGCTGTTAGAGGGCCGGTGGGTAACGTTCGCCTTATAAACTATGCAAAGTTACAATCTGATGCTATTTTACTGATGATATGATCACGTGCAGTATTTAATCGTGTAGTGTGAATGGGAAAAAGTCATGATACTGCCTCCATGTTTCACACATGAGAAGGTTGTTCAAGGAATGCTACTCATTCAAATGCTTCATCCCAAAGGTTCTACTTTGATCTCATCCGCTCACATTCTTCCAGTCTTCTGGCTGATCCACATGGTCTTATAGATGAGCAGAGATGCTCTTTTTCAAGAGTACACCATCGTGGTTCATTGTTGTCCTGAACATCTCGCTGCAAGAGTCCTTTAATTTCCCAGACATTTCAGAGCTCTGCTCCTTTTGACCTTCCAGACTCTTGAAGTCCTTGCTGTCTGTGCAATATCTAGGTAGATTTATTCTACATTGCACAACAGGTCTTGTAACTGTTATCAGAAATTGTCTGATAATTTTTTGAGACAGGAATTTTTGGTTTTCATGAGCTGTATGCCACAATCATAAATATTAAAACAACGAAAGGCCCTGAACTACTTCAGTTGTGTGTAATGAATCTAAAATATATGACAGTCTAATGTTTATCAGTACATTACAGA
Organism: Microctenopoma stevenorrisi; assembly: GCA_032270685.1. Taxonomy (NCBI): domain Eukaryota; kingdom Metazoa; phylum Chordata; class Actinopteri; order Anabantiformes; family Anabantidae; genus Microctenopoma; species Microctenopoma stevenorrisi. The sequence goes on along the minus strand of JAUMTR010247566.1, from coordinate 16,308 downwards.
AAATAATGAACTTTATCACAATATGCTAATTTTTTGAGAAGGACCTGTTTGTATATTATTGGATGGCAGTGGGCATATTTTGTCCAGTAGAGGGCACCAAAACAAACTCACTCATACACTTGGGTAATAAAAAATGAAATAATGTATTTGTTGTCATTTTTCTTGTGTACACCACAAACATGTTTGAGATGATTCTTTTTTAAACACAGTGTTACATTGCTGTTGTTACCTGCTTACATGTTTCGGCTACAACTGTAGCCTTCATCAGAGCGTGATCAGAATCACTTCCTCTTCCGTTTATCACTGTGTTTAAAAAAGAATCAACTAAAGAAGGAATTAGTTACACAGAATGAACACTCAAGAAATGTTTGAGATGAAATAAATTAGTCATTAGTAATAATAAATGATATGCTGCTAACGCTCTTACATCCACTTGTAGTTGTCTGTACCTCCCAGCAGACTTGGAAGTGTGTCTGTGTTCACCTCATGGCTGTAAGGTCATGAATCGCATTACTCCGTTTTAATCTCCACCAACTCTTTCAGCGTTATGTCCACTTACTAGTCAATAAAAACAGAGCTCTTTTCCTAAACATGTCCTTTCAATTCAAACAACTTTATTTGTCCTTAGGGGCAATTAGAAGTAGATGGTGTATAAGATGGGGCTAGCATCACTTTGAAGCATGTACTTGCTGCAGCTGCTTTAGTTAGTGATTGCAGACCCTCACTTTTTATTATCACAGTATTACTAAAAAGTGGGAAAAGTGGGATTGTGTGGTAATGTTTCCATCTGTTGCCTCCATAATACCTGCAATATAACCTACCTGTTTATATTGTCTTAACACTTTGATTCCTATTTCCCCATTAAGAGATTTTTGACATGAACAGGTTCTCAGCTGTATAATCTGCCTTCTCTCTGATCTGTCACTGTGATGCTACGTTTCATATGATGCTGAATGTTGTATGGTTTTATAGGTCTTCTGTGTTGTCCTCATACTGCAATACGTTAAACACATGGTATTCTGTCGTGTCTCTGTCTCAGGCTGGCCACCACCTACAATGTAAATAGCTCATATTGTGTTGGATCTCCTAAACAGTACCAGCTCTGCCCAAACCAGGTACGTGCTACATTCATATTCATACTAAGGTTCACAGAATAACTAGTAAAACGATGGAAAAACTTCTGTCTTTGTTCTCCAGGCCTGTCCCAGCACAAGTGTTAGCTTCAAACAGCACCAGTGTTCTCACTTTAACTCTAAAGCCTTTGGAAGGAGGTACTACCAGTGGATACCTCTGTATCCAGGTAAAGTGTCAGTTCAACAGAAGTAATCGAATGTTTGTCTGCTATTAAAATTCAGTTTCCAGTTAAAGCACTTTCCACTGGGGTATTCCCACATGATGCCACACGTGATTATTTGAATTTCATTACACGAAATCCTAGATTGTGATGTCAGTAAAATTAACATAACTTAAAATACATTTTCCTGTGTAGCTGATTACATCAGCATCTCCAATAAGCCATGTGACCTTCAGTGTACAACCATCAGTGGCGAGCGACAGCTGCTAGTTCCTGCCCAAGATGGCACCTTCTGCCGTGATGTTAAATACCAGGGAGTGTGTATAGAGGCAATATGTCAGGTAATCCAAGCAGATGCAGAAAACTGTTGGGGTTTCTGCATTATATTGTTTATATATACACTAAAAATAAAAAATATAATACACAATTTTTGCAAGGTCCTAAACCTTGCTATGTAAAGTGCCCTGAAATGACTTTCGTTGTGTTTTGGCGCTATACAAATAAAGATGAATTGAATTGAATCTTTCTAAAATGAATGACGGCTATTACTTGAAATATTATTAATACTGTAATGCATTATGGCTTTTAAAGAATGTGTTAATTTGTTAATGAACCAGGTGAAAACAAGGGTGTTAATATGTCAGTGGGTCATCCGCTCCTCCTTATTTAGCATCAGAACACCCCTCTCTAAAAATGTCCAACCACTAAACCAAAGAAAGTGTTTGTTATTGATGAGGAACTCTGAATGAGAACATAATGATCTCACTCTCCTGTGTGTTTCTAACTTCTCTCCTGAAGCCTGTCGGCTGTGATGGGGAACTGTACAGCAGTAAGACATTAGACAGATGTGGAGTATGTGGAGGCAATGGAACTTTATGTCAGCGCATCTCAGGATCATACAGAAAGGCACTCGCACAGTTAGGTAACACACACACAAACATACATATAAACAGATTCTAAACCCCTCACAGGTTGTGTATTCACTGACAGAAGCATCGGAATAGGATGTTCCCTTCTTTCACTGTTCACAGAGAAGTCAGTGGATTATCCTCGATTACAGGATATCGATGTACACACAGCAGTACTGCTTGTACTGTTTTGGGTGCAGCTTTACAGATGGTGGCAGACTTAAGCCTTTCACCAACAAGAAACCCAAAATGATATTCAGCTTTTTGTTTGTTGTTTTGATGTGAAAAATGCAAAAACTCAGCAAACAAATCTGTACGACACCAATATCCCCCTTAAACATAAGATGATGGACGAGATTTCTCACTACACAGTGTCCTCAGGAAAGCGTTGTTCCAGTTAGTCATGTTTGCATTAAGGAGGGTGCAGTGTAAGTAAGCTACAGTCCTTCTACCAAGCACTTGTGTTGTCTTAATATTGAGCTATGCAGACTACTGAACTACCAGCCAGGACTTGTCTTCACAACTGACTGCTGTCCTACAAAGTCTAATGACACTGTGGACCCATGCTCGGGTTGTTGCATCCAGCTGATGAACCCTGATCTCAACGTGGTTACATTTGGAGAGATTTAAATAGAAGAAATTCTGAGATGCTATCATCACATGATCCACGATCCTGTAGTTCTTTCTTGTCAGTTATTCAGAATGTGAAAGCATTACTACTCTGCTATGAAGATGGTGTCTTGGTGCTTCTGCTGGTAATATAACCTGTACGTTCTGTCAGCCAAGAAGAGTGCAGGCCGTCAGACTTAAACCCAGACGGAACTCTTAATGATGAATTATCACATGTGATAACCGTAGTGTGTGTGTTTGTGTGTGTAAAGTAGGTGTTTCTGTCTTCAGGCTATTTGTTCATCACCAACATCCCAGCTGGTGCCACAGATATTCAGATCATAGAGAGACACAAGACTGAGAACATCCTGGGTGAGAACCAACAACTTCTTTAAGGTCAATACACTGAGTGGTACATTACCAGCCTGAAATAAAGATGAAGTACCAATGTACCTAATTACTGTGTTGTGCTGCTACATGTGGGTTGGTACCCAGTTTGGAACATCCCTGTCTCAGTAACACCTCCTGATGTTTCCCCTCGTGTGCAGCCCTGTCCGATGAAGCTGGTTATTTCTTCTTCAACGGAAACACTGTGTTTGACAATCCTCAAAACTTCCGTGTGGCAGGAACAGTGTTTAAATACCGACGTCCGAGCAGTGTGTTCTCTGATGGGCTGGAGTATATCATCGCTCAGGGGCCGACACTGCAGGGCCTCAATGTTATGGTAATGCAGAGCACAGATGGATCATACTTTACACGTGTCTGCTTCTCACATATAAAACCAGATTGGTTAATGTGTTTAATCTTTGTGTATACAGTACTACAACTTGAACGGGAAGCTCCCCTACATCACCTATGAGTACACCATTCCTGTGAAGCTTTATGACATCACTGCTACAGAAGGCATCACCACAGACCCCGCTCTCTCCCAGCTCAACTACAGCAACACCTTCAACAACTACGACGAGGTGCACCAGGTTCAGCTGACCAATCACAGCAGAGGGAGTCCGACATCTCATCATCACTACAGCCCTCAGCCGGGAGGCGATGGCCAACCAGATGCAGTGCAGCTGCAGACAGAAGACGAGGAGGAGGAGGAGGTGTTGCAGGAAATCCAAACACCCAGCCCTCCACCACCAGCGGCTATATTGGTCTACAGACCTGCAGATGTCACCAGTCATTTGTTCAGCCACAATGATGTGGAAGAGCAAGGACCTCCAGGACCACCTGGATACCGTGAGTCTGCTCACTCCTAGTTCTTTAACTTTTCTGCCTGAATAAATGACTGTTCTGATTATTGAAGGTTTAAACCAACAGCTTGATTCTTTTTATACACAGGATACAACAAATATTAACATGCCCGTGTGCAGTAACTACAATGTCAAATCATTTCATATTTAGCTGTAATTTCATTAGTTTTACATTGAACAATTAACAATGACATCATGCTCCCAGCGTGTTTTATAATTATCTCTTTGGTTTTCTGTTTGTTAAGGGAGTTCCTCCAACTCCGTTGACGAGCCATCCTCTGCTAATGACAACACTCTATTGCTCTCGTTCCCAGGTAGAATTTAGTTGAGTTTGTGCACATAATACCGTCCTATTATATAGTCCTACTATATCCTGAGATTTAGAGGTTAGAGGTCCACAATTAACCAACCGTATTAGAAGCTTTTTCATAAGATTGTCTTTTTAAACAGTTTAGTATATTTATGTTGGTAATCTGTGTATATAGATTTCTGGTGGTGCATTTTGTATTGTGTGTAAACGTCTGACCACTAGATGACATTGTTGCACAAGAAAGTTAGCTTTCAGTTAGAAATCTAACTGTATGTACAATTTAATTACATTTAAAAATCTTACACTGTGTATCCCCTGGAGTCCTGATACTGTATGTTAGATAAGGATTCTCCACAGATCATGTCAGACTGCAGCCAGTTGTTGTTATGTATACTATATTTTATACAGTGTAGACGTTTATGAATAAAGTTAGGACTTCCAGGGTGCCAAGTTTCTAATGGGAGTGTCACTATAAAATGCTTTGGATTTTCTAAAATGTTTGTCCATTCAGGTGCTCAAAGTGTTCGTTCTGCAGCCCTACCCAAAGAGCCCGCCTTCCTGCTGATGGAGGACCCACACCACAACCACACAGACTCAAGCATACACTCCCTCACCAAGTCAAACACACACACTGCTAAACACCCAATCACTGATGCTCATACACCGACACTGTCCCCCTCTGATACACAAACACATGCAGCCGCGCAGTCGCAAACGGACTCGGACACGCTCACTGATAGCACTGACGGCCACCTGGTTAAACACTCGCAACAGGAAGCTGACACACACACTGCCGTCTTAGTACATGTGCAGCAGGTGTCTGCAGTCCAGGCAGCCAGCACAGAGAGGTATGAAGGAACAGCTGCACAAAATGTTTTCTTATTTCTACAGTGGACTGGGAAAAGATCCGATTTCTTTGTCTGTGTCTTTCTGTAGCAATGACTTTGATGTTGGTCTAGATCCAGATATTAGTCTGGCAGACATGTATCGCTGGAAAGTTTCTGCTTATGCTCCGTGCAGCTCCACCTGTACAACAGGTAACCACTACCTACACGTAGCACATATTGTAGCTTTTGAAATGTTTCTAGCAAGGCTGTAAAGATATATTTGCTCATGTTGTAGCAGTAAAATAATGTCATATCAAATACACTATATAACTAGATAAACATAACAGCAATCATCTTTTGTCTTTTGTCTCGTTGTCCTGTCTTTAGTTTTTCATCTATGAATACTGATACAGTCCGCAATGTGAGTCCGGTGACATGTTTACAGTGTGAGTGTGTGTGTGTGTTACCAGGCATCACTACCAGCTACGCCCTGTGTGTTCGCTATGATGGAGCTGAAGTCGATGACGCTTACTGTGACTCTGTGACCAGGCCAGAGCCCACACATGAGTTTTGCATGGGGAAGGAATGCCCTCCGAGGTGCTTAATAACACATTATTGGTGTTAGCAACATGTATTTGTGTATGGAAAAGTGCGTGATCAGAAAGGACATTTCAGATAACACCGTCTGAGTTTTAAAGATGCAGGATCCATTCTAAACTAAAACCAATCAAAGTACAAACCATAGAATTATTCAGAAATGATTAACATACGCTCTCTGTTTGGTCTTTCACCAGTGGAAATCTACTATAGATTTGTGTTTGTGAAGATCCTCCGTCTCCAGGTCAGGGTCGTCCTAAAATCAGCTTTTCAGCTGGACATGTGTTAAGTTTTTTATTGTGAAATGTCTTCAAAAACATAACGTCTCCAGTTCAGCCCACTGGATATCTGGTCTCATAACAGCTGACTCTGCACTGGGATTTTTGGTTTAGAATTTTTTACTTTACTTTGCTTGGCAGAAGCTTTTACAGGGAGCTAGCTCTGGGAGTCCGGCTCAGGTACACACCTGGTGGGGGTGGACTAGGATTCAGATAGGGATTTTTACCTACGACCTTCTGCATCCCAGTCTGATGCTTAACCCATTGAGCCACCAGGCCACAATTTTTAGTTTTATTCTTGCTCACTGATTCGCTCACTTTGCAGATGGGAGACCAGTGGCTGGAGCGACTGCTCTCGAACCTGTGGTGAGGGTGTGCAGTACCGCACAGTGCGCTGCTGGAAGATGCTGTCGCCCGGGCTCGACTCCTCGGTCTATGACTCGCTGTGCCTGTTGCATGACCTGTACAAACCAGCAACTAGAAAGGTGTGCCACGGCCAGAGCTGCGGACCACAGTGGGAGGTGTCGGACTGGTCAGAGGTAACGCAGCAAGCCTTACCTGTGAAGATGTTCAGGTTTGGTGCTTTCAAATAAGATGTTGTGGTCAACGAAGCACTGCTGCTGCAAATTCTGTAGAAGAAGAAGTGAGATTCCTCCTTTGTCTAACAGCAAACAGAGACATGAAATCTGCACCGTATGCGGTGGCAACGTGGCAGCATCCCCACCAGGTGCTGATTTCAGACCATTTTATACAATAATAAATTCATGTGTGCCGGTGCCTGATGCACACGCAAGCATCGTCTTGTGCAGAAGCAGCAGACACACAACAGTTTTCTCACTGAGCCAGGGACATGATTAAGAGCTCAGTGTGGTTTTTGACCCATATCTGAATGTAAATGATGCTTTTGATTTAGGTTCTATAGATGGATGTGTGCACAGTGCTATTATAATAATACTGATCATGAACAGATGTTACCTCAAAAACAACTTTTGTGTGTGTGTGTGTGTGTGTGCGCACGTCAGTGCTCAGCACGTTGTGGCTCTCGGGGCGTTAGCACTCGGGAAGTCCGGTGCTCCATGGAGATGAGGCTATGTAACAAGTCTTCTCAGCCAATAGAAGGTCAGGAGTGTGAAGGCCCGCCCTGTGACCGGAGATGGACGGTGTCGGACTGGGGACCTGTGAGTTTTACCGACACACAGCTTCAGCTCTGAAGCTCTGAGCGTTTGTGGAGATTGTAGCTTAAGCATGATGTTTCAGAAACATTTGTGTGTGCCAGTGCTCAGGTGTGTGTGGACAGGGGAGGATGGTGCGTGCAGTGATGTGTCGGTCATTAGGAGGGGTGGTGATGTCAGAGGAGCAGTGTGACCAATCCCTGCGTCCACTGGCCATCTACCCTTGTGGTGACAGAGACTGTGCCCCCCACTGGGTGGAACAGGAATGGCAGCAGGTAAAGATTTAAAGATTCAAGATCCAAAACACTTTATTAATCACAGAGGGAAGTTATTTTGCCCGTTACAATAAAAATTAGAAGAACCAGAACCATGATCAGCACCAACAGAATACACAGTGGGGTGTGAAAGTTTGGGCAACCTTATCAATGTTCATGATTTTTCTGTATAAATTGTTGGTTGTTAAGACAAAGAATTTCAATTAAATATATTCTATAGGAGACACACATTGATATTTAAAAAGCGAAACGAAGTTTATAGGATTTACAGGAAGTGTGCAATAATTGTTGAAACAAATTTAAGTAGGTATATAAGTTTGGACACCACAAAAAATAAATAACCTCAATATTTTGTAGATTCTCCTTTTGCAGAAATGACGGCCTCTAAGCGCTTCCTATAGTTTCCAATGAGAGTCTGGATTCTGGTTGAAGGTATTTTGGGCCACTCCTCTTTACAAAACATCTCTAGTTCATTCGAGTTTGATGGTTCCAACCAAAAACACCTCTCTTTAACTCACATCACAGATTTTAAATGATATTCAGGTCTGGGGACTGAGATGGTCATTTCAGAATGTTGTACTTGTTCCTCTGCATAATTGTCTTAGTAGATTTAAAGCAGTGTTTCGGGTCGTTGTCTTGTTGAAAGATCCAGCAGCTTCAGCTTTGTCACTGAATCCTGGACATTGGTCTCCAGAATCTACTAATATTAAGTAGAATCCATGAGTCCCTCAACTTTGACAAGATTCCCAGTCCCTGCACTGGCCACACAGCCCCACAGCATGATGGAACCACCACCATGTTTTACTGTAGGTAGCAGGTGTTTTTCTTGGAATGCCGTGTTCTTTTTCCACCATGCATAACGCCCCTTGTTATGCCCAAAAAACTCAATTTTAGTTTCATCAGTCCACAGCACCTTATTCCAAAATGAAGCTGGCTTGTCCAAATGTGCTTTAGCATTCCTCAGTTTGTGCTATGGGCAGGGAAAAGGCTTCCCCTGCATTTGACTCTGACTGTTTTCCCCAGTCGTCGCTTCTGTTTATCTGAGATTTTTCTTGGTCTCTCAATTCGAGCCTTAACTTGAACTGTGCCTGTGGTGTTCCATTTCCTCAATATGTTCCTAACTGTGGAAACAGACGGCTGAAATGTCTGAGACAGCTTTCTGTATCCTTCCCCTTAAAACATGATGGTGAACAATCTTTGTTTTCAAGTCATTTGATAAGTGTTTTGAGACCCCCATGTTGCCATTCTTCAGAAAATATTCAACGAGGAGAGAAACTTACACTTGCCCCCCCTTAAATACTTTTCCTCATAATTGGATTCACCTGTGTATGAAGGTCAGGGGTCACTGAGCTTACCAGGCCAGTATGAGTTTCAATAATTAGTTCTAAAGTTTTTGGAATCAATAAAATGACAACGGTGCCCAAATTTATGCATCTGCCTAAATTTGTTTAAACAGTTATTGCACACTTCCTGTAAATCCTATAAACTTTTTTTCACTTGTTTCACTTTCACTGTGTGTCTCCTACATGATATAGTTAATTGAAATTTTCATGTTAACAACCAATGATTTATACAGGAAAATTATGAACATTGCCAAGGCTGCCCAAACTTTCCCACCCCGCTGTAAATACAAAAACAACAAATGGATATGTGGGGGATAGTTATGAATATTGTTCTCCCCACTCCCCTTTACAGAGGGAGGCGGGGGAGGTTGTGTAGCTCTGTATGTGATTATTTTCAATCACTTTGTTTCTGTGTGTGTTTTTCAGTGTAACTCTACATGTGGTCGTGGTGTGCGGCACCGTCAGGTGGTGTGTGCTGGTCTGGAAGGTGGTGTTTTCAAAGAGTTTCCAGATAGTAGCTGTGACCAAAGCAAGAAGCCAGAAACCAGCTCCTCCTGCTTCCAGAGACCCTGCTCAAAATGGTTCACCACGTCCTGGTCCCAGGTAACCGTGTGTCTGCATGGGTACCAGCCAGCCAATGCGTCACCATAGTGATCTTGAACAGATGTGGTCATTATTTTTCACATGCCATGTGTACTTGAATTAATCTAAGCATTAATGATGTAGAGAACTCTGTCTCCTGCCCTCACAGTGCAGTAAGACCTGTGGGACTGGTGTCCAGGTTCGAGAAGTGAAGTGTTACCAGGGGGAGGAGCTGGTAACCAGGGGCCACAGCTGTGACTCCGCCCTCAAGCCTAAATCCAGACAGAGCTGTGAAATCCAGATGTGTCCGAGCCCAGGTACAAAGTGTGAACGTTTACACGTTTAGCTTGTAAATGTGTCCTGAATGAAAATGTACAATTTTTGCTTCTCCAGCAGCATCTGTGGACGGCTCCTGCCAAGACAAGCCAACAGCCAACTGTGCCCTGGTCCTAAAGGTGAAACTGTGCTCCCACTGGTACTACAGGAAGGCTTGCTGCCAGTCCTGTAAGGCGCCAAAGCCCTGAAGTGGTCTTAACTGTCATCTCCTCTGCACAGACTCTCACTCCACTCTTACTGGTGCTACACACACCTGCTGCTAGCAACGTGAGGCCTTAGGACATTAATATTTACTTTATTACTGTTACCCTATGACTAATCTCAAAGGTCAGCATGTTGTCACCGCCTTAAAACTGGTAATGTTACCTTTCTCTTCTTGTTTCCTCACACCTCGATGCTCTGTCTGACAGACACACCTCCTCCCAACACAATGTGAAGACAAACTAGCTTTAGGACACTGGCACATGTGTTCATCTGTTTGTTTAACTCTACAGCAGAAGCAGCAACACAGAGTTGCTTTGTGTTTCATTTCCTCACCCACCCATGCCTCCAACAATCAGAACCACCTCATGAGAAGCTCACGTTCTGTACAATTAATGTGTCTTCTGTCTCGTCCCTCACCTGTCCATCACATGAAAGTCCTGCAGCAGACGAGTCCTGATCAGTTAAATTCCTGGATGTTTAGCATAAACACTGGAGGTGGAGGGATCTGCTTTCATACCTACAAAAGACAAAACTAGAAGAGAATCTGAATCTTGTAGCCCTGCTTGTTTGTAACTACCCGTGGTTAGTCCTGTGATAGACTGGTGATTGGTCTGCGGCGTGTCCTGCTTCCTGGCCAGTGAAGCTGGGATTGGCTGCAGCATCCCAGTAATCAGGAGAAACGTTAGGAGAGTGGAGGGAAACCGAAGAAAGCTGACTGTACAGAGCATGTCACAAGTTCCACTATGAAGGACATCATGTAGCTTTTACGTAAGTCATGGGTAAAAGAGTTTACAGACGGCTCCTCCTCACATTTTGACTTTGGGGTAAACAAATAAAAGTGTTTGTTTTCTGTGCTTATATCTGTGGATGTTGCAGCAAAAATGTTGAAATGTTCTTTTAAAATCACACCAAGCCAGAAGACGCAGGGACGTTGTCCTGCACAAGTCTGTTCACCTACTCTGCCCTCAGAGCTGCTGTTGTTTCTGTGCACTGTATCTCGCATACAGAATAAAAGATGTCTCTTCTGGACAAGCGTCTGTGTCTAACCTATTGACCGCGGCTTTGCTCAGTGGACAGACTCTGTAAACATGTCGTGCGGGGACATGCTTCAGGTGGTTCAAGAAGGCTGTGAAAAGCCATGAAACACAAGCAAATGGTCAGAATATAAGGGAAAGCTTAAATTTCTATGCTTCCCAGCTTAACTATTGTAATTCAAGCTGGGTTCTATGGAAAATCCACAGAAGACAAAGGAGGGCATAAAGGGACACGATGCTTTGACTGAAACACGACCCGTTTCCTGTAAAGTTTGTAATTGAGTATTGTCTCGTTTAAAACACCCACCCCTCTTACGTTCAATTCGCATTGCCATGGTTACAAGAGGAGGGATCCCAATAAGATGACACCTCGGTGAAACCAAATCGTGGGAACTGTTCTCCACAAGTCAGTGTGGATTTGTTGGTACCAACCAGAAAGACAGACAGGTGAGTCAGTTCATTTTCAATATTTCACAAAAATAATATGTGACCGTTGCTTTGTAAAAAATAAAGGTTTAAGAAAGACACTACATAGAACCTCAGCTACTGTTGTAAGAAAAGACACGACATAGCTGAGGTTCTATGTACACGCATACACAGTATGTATTATGCATAGAAGGTTGTGGAACATATGCAATCTATACTTCTAAGATCTGTAAGTATATGTACATATGAGTAAATCCACAATACTTCCTCTAAAATGCAGGTGAGTAGGAGGATACATTTATGATGCATGGAGTAAGAACTAGTTGACAATAGGAAATGTCTGGGACAGGAGTAGGCAAGTTCGGTCCTAAAGAGCCACAGCCCTGCTTGTTTTCCAACCCTCCAGCTGTTGACCAAGAGCAGGAGCGGTTGATTACCTGGATCAGGTGTGTTCAGCCAGTCAGAAGCTGGAAGTGTAGGGATGGTTGGAAAACCAGCAGGGCTGCGGCTCCCTAGGTCCAAACTTACCTACCCCTGATCTAGAATAACACCAGAGTAAGCCTTTGATTATTTCCACTGATTAACGTTCAGCTGACTGCACCGTCACACCCAGTTTGGAAGCTCTGCATCATCTGATTATTCTCAGGATTACTGGGATATATTTCCTTCACAGTTTGAACTGTATCTACGCGTCCAGATGCTTCAGAAAACTACGGAGCTGCTGCTCGCAGTCATGTGTCTGGGGTACGTGGAGGAGTCTGTGTGTTACCCCAACGGCAGAGTGGAAGGTGCCTGTGACTCCATGATGCCACAGCATGATCTTTCCCTCCCCTCCACCAGCAGCCCACCATACACTGTGTCTGCTTCTAGCGACACCTACAGGCCTTGTCAAGTCATTACAGGTACAGGTTAGGTTTGCATGTAAGGGAATAATGTTCTGGGCACACCAGCCCACTGAATAAGAAATGAAACACCGCAGATGTCAGCAAAGTCTGTCTGCCTTTATTCCTGTGGCATTAAATTCTATTTGCCTCAAGCCTGACTGTATATGCCCCTCGAACTAGAAGCATTATCATCATGCTTGCACCGTTCCTCTCCCCTGTTTGCAGTGACTTTGGAAGTAGTGAACTCCACAGTGTTCGAGGGTTTCCTGCTACAGGCCAGGAGCAGACATGGAAACGGTACAGTCACAAGGAACGTGTTTATTGATTTTTATCATTACAAATGTTACCACAGCATATGTGTGAAATAAACTATTTTCCTTCCAGATCTAATGTGGCCTCTAGGGATGTTCACCAACATTAACACAACCATGTTTACTGCACTGAACTGTAGCAACATGGAGGTACAGTACACTATGTATTATGATGATGATGATGATGTTGTAAACACATCTGCCTGCTGGGGAATCCAGTTTTTCTCAAGAAATTTTGAAAGCCTTAAGTAACTCACACAATCTATGTGCGTGCGTGCGTGTGCGTGCGTGTGCGTGTGTGTATGTGGGCGCGCACACACATAGAACTCGGCTGTTAGTCATGCATCAACAGCCAAGAGAAAGAAGGTGGAGTTGACCTGGGAGGCACCTAACAGCACTGACCATGGAGATATCTACTTCAGGTAGAAAAACGTTCAGCTTGAACAATGCAAGTCATTACAAACACTCATCACTTCTCATTCACTCTCTCCTTGTGTCTTTCTCTTTTTGTTGACATGTCAGTGCCACAGTGGTCAGGAACTTCTCACTGTTCTGGGTTCAGCTGAACAGCAGCACGCTGAGACTGGACAGCAGCTTTGCAGATGGAGTGAGTACTCACCTGCTGGCTGTGGTAGCTACTGTTTGTGCGCTGGTTCACTGAATCCTGTGACATATTTCTCTCTCCAGGTCTCCTGCTCCTCAGCTCTCCTCTTCATCAGTCTTCTGAGTCTGTGTATCTATTACTGAGACATACATGCGTGTCTTGGTCTTTCTGTGACACAGTGGCTCCCTCAGGTCCTCACCCTGGTTAACAACAGAATAACTTTAAAAACAAGTGCTAGTTTCTCATCCCGAGGTTATTTCATGGGAAGTTGTAACTGAACATTATGGCTGCTGCTGCTGCTGGTGAAAGAGGCAAATCTTCTTTTCATCCTATCATTGACTTGGTTAAGATTCATGTTTTTTTAGAATTGTCTCTTTACACATGTTTGAAAACCTTCTTAATAAAGAGCAGAACATTTGTGTTTGTGCATGTCCCATGATGCTGTGAAGAAGCAGAAGCAGAGTGATGTAACAGTTTATTCAGCGCTGAGCGAGCAAACATGAAATATCAGGTACAGAACATCTCCGTACAGGAGCTTCTTCACCGCCACTGCCGCCCCAGGAGGAAACTGCATCGTGCTAAAGTGCTACATCAGTCTAGTCTGTGAGTAACGTGTCTTAACTTTGTGCTGCAGCAGACTGTCACACTGAGCTTTCTACGGTCACGCTACTCACCACATCACTTCTGTTTGAGAGAAATCTATCATGTTCTGTAACGTTACATCTACAGCTAGAAGAACACTGTCAGAAGTCTACAGCGTGGCTACACACAGGAGGGCAAACACAGCACACTAACACACGGTGGAGTGATGCTACAGAAAGACTGGAAACAGCTGGAAGACTGGATTTGCAGGATACTGTCTTAGACTCTAAAAAGGCATCAGGTGGAGTTAACGGGACAAGGCGCTTCAGTGTAGACGTGTAGGGTGTGTGCGGCACATGACTGCTGCCACAGCTCCTAATCAGTCACCTTAGGGTTAGGGTTGTACTGATGATGAATGTTAGGATGTCCCACGCCTTAACTGAACAAAACACTAACGCTGCGCTGTGGGTTAAATGAAACTGTTCATATAAGTCACAGCCTGCTCTTAACTTTCTTTCTGCACATTCACATGTTGACACACACATTAAAATGTTATTTCTAGCTGCAGATTTCAAAGACATTATTCATGAGTTTGTTGAATTGTGACCAGAAAGTCACTGGACAGAAATGGACATTGGAGGAAATCCTCTGTGTGAGCATGTTTGAATCATCTTTTTTAATCCAGCTTCTCTCAGCAGCAGACCTATGACAGGCAGAGGTCACCTAGAGGTCATAGAGGACCTCCAGCACAGTAGCCAGAGACCAGGCCTGGGTCTCGCAGCTGAACGGGCAGTACTGGCCGTTGGCGTTGGTTAGCTCTGGCAGGCCCTTCCATGGAGACCTGGAGGAGAGGGAGCGGAGGGCAGGTTAAGGGTTAGCACAGACAGACGGCAGGGTGCAGGTGTGTGTGTTTAATTCTACCTCTCCAAGTGGGTGTAATGACGTGACAGAATGTTTTTAACCAGGTTCACTGTTTGGACATAGGTCTCCTCCCCCAGCTTCTTGGCGAAGTAGAGTTTAGCGCGCAGGAAGTAGCCGACCGGCCACAGCCACTCCTACACACACACAGACACACGAGCGCAGCGTCAGTTACAGGGTGGAGAAACCCGGTGCATGAATGTATGTGACTGTTGGTGTGACTCACCGGGCCTTGGTGGTAGTTGAAACCTTTTGCCACGTTGTAGTTGTCATTGTCCAGTGCGTTGTCATACACACCACAGTACACCATGTCACTAGCACAACACAAACAGTTTGTCAGGAAAACACTGTAAACTACAATGAATACCGCACGGCCACAGCCACATTTGGAAATGTCTCACTCTGGGTCGAGTGTCTTCATTCCCAGTGGTCCCAGCAGTTTCTTCTCAACCACCTCTAAAGCCCTCCAGGCTCTGTCCACTGCAAACAGCTCTGGAGCCTTTAAAAACAGACACCCTGTCAACCAATCACAGCTCAGCGATGCAGGTCCCGAAGATCTAGATGACATACACATCTTCTACCTACCACCACCATGCTGATGGTGAAGTTGGGTCTCAGCTGGTAGTCGCACCAGGGGCTGGAGGCTCCGCAGCTGTCTTTGTAAATCCCATGTTTATGCACCAGATCAGGGCGTTTCTCGTTGGGATCGTTCGGGTCCCCAGACACCCAGAAATCTGCTTCAAACGACTGCTGGAGCTGCTGGTTCCAGTGGGAGTAGGAGACAAACACTTCTTTACCTGGCACAGAGGAAACGATCATTATGGATGGTTGAGCGAATGTTTCCTGTTACCCTGTGTGTGTGTGTGTGTAATACCATCTCTGTGTACTTTAGCACCATCATACGGGAACAGTCCTTTGGCGTGGAGCTCCACCACCCAGCGAACAGCTGACTTACTGAGGCCGACTATCTCGACTGCGGCTCCATCTCTGGACACACAGAAAGCAGTCAGGCTGCGGCTGGATATTATGTTCAGTCTATAAACATCACAGACAGATGTGCATCACCTCGGAGTGGCGGGCATGCCTTTGTTCCTTGCTCTTTCACTCTCCCCCATTTTGTCCATCCATGTGCCGCAGTTAAAGCGGTTTCCCCCGATGACGAAGCCAGTGGCTGGATCCACCTTAGCAACCACGCTGAACCCTGAGGAGGAGAGAGACGGCTCTGAACTACTGGAGCTGCTGTTACAGTGGAGGGTGGACAGTTGATGTCTTACCTTCATCTCTCATGTTCATGTCTATCTTGGGTCCAGCGTTTCTCTCTCTGAAGGAGATTCCCTCTAGGTGGCGCTGCAGAGCCTCATGGATCACATCGGACAGAGGCTGCTCCTACACACACACACACACACAGAGAAACTACGTTTCAACACCAATGATTGAAAATGTTGCAGACTGGTGGGATTAAACAACAGACTGTGAGAAGGTGAAGCCCATTGTGTGTGTGTGTGTGTGTGTGTGTGTGTGTGTGTGTGTGTGTGTGTGTGTGTGTGTGTGTGTGTGTGTGTGT
>JAUMTR010246582.1:0-25563 GCA_032270685.1 Microctenopoma stevenorrisi | reverse complement strand
ATGATCAGGCCCCAACATATCTTAAAGACCTCATAGAACCTTATTATCCCAGCAGAGCACTTCGCTCTCAGAGTGCTAGTCTATTTGTGATTCCTAGAGTTTCTAAATGTAGAATGGGAGGCAGAGCATTCAGCTATCAAGTTCCTCAGGATCAGGTGACTGAACCATCTCTTAGTTATGCTGCTATAGGTTTAGTCTGCCGGGGGACTCTATATCACACTGAGCTCCTCTCCTCCTTTTCCTTCTCTGTCCACTTTATGACATCATTGCATGTTAACAACTTTGTTTTTTAACTTTGTTCCAATTGTTTGAAAAGCACACACACATGTGGTGTCTTTTAGAAGTTTGTGTAAACCCTAGAAATGTTCTACCCTTTGATAGAGAACAATGTCCTGCTGAGGCTCTAACAGTAACTATGGTAATTTCAATGGGATTTCAATGATGCACATCTGTAAGCTCTGCAATCATATTAAACAGATGTGGATTTATGTGACAAAATTAGAATTCTGAGTATTCTGTATTGTCTGGTGCTTTACACATTTCAGTGACACTGAAAATAATATAGTATGTACCTGAGATATATATCCTCCCAAACATTTTGAATGTTTGATATGAACTCTTTAATTTCTTTTAGATGTAAAGTAAATTCTTAAAATGAGCATACACAAATGTTTCTAATAAAATCAACTCAACCTATGATTGTATACTGGCTTCGTGGATCCTAGTCTGTAACACCTGACACATTATTCATTCTCTCTAGGGTTCAGTGTCTTGTCCAGCAACACCTCAACACCTGGCCTTGAATTGGCAGAACCAGAAATCATACAAACCCTGGAGTTTGTAAACGACTACCTAACTAACTAAGCCACAGTCGCCCCTCACCTGATACTGGTTTAGAGGAGTGTGTTAAATTCTCAGTTAGTTTATTTCCTTTTCCAGAGAATCTAGTGGGGGTCTACGATCATTCCACCTGATCAAACAGTGTGGATGCCAACAGACAATGAGTCCTAGCATCATGATTCCTGTCTTGGCTGTATTTATTTTGGCCAGTCTGCTTCTTAGTCTCTGTGAGCCACCAACTGGCTTTCTCCAAGCCCCTGATTTTCTCTGCTGTATTTCTCACAGTCACTCCTCAGCCGTCCACCAGATGTCCTCACACTTTCACTGTCACCTACCAGATCCACAGCACACCTGATCTCAACTTCCCATAATCAGATCAGCCCCTCCTACCCAATTAACATGACATGACATGCTCATCGTGCTGATTGTTGTGAAAAGAAATACTTTACTTTACTTCAGAGATGCTTTTATCCAAAGCATCTATTACAAGGAGGATTACAAACACAGTAACACACATAACATATATGTTATTTTCAAGAGACATGCCTTCGAGTGATTCTTACCCAACGTTAGTGACAGAGTAAGATATTTTACCGGTGGAATGATTATAGGTAAGTGATGCGGGAAGACTGTGCCTTCACCAAACAAGGCTCACATGTCCCAGGAATGGGTGGACAGAAGAACAAGTTCCCAGCTTTTTTTGTTTTTTTTGTTTGAACATTTCTCATAAAGGATTACCTGATTTTTCATCATTTATCATTTAGCTGCCTTTTTAAAGGGTAGAAGAGTACTACAATTTGGCATACAGTGTTGTACTTTTACATAAATTGATGAAAATTGTATTTATTAAGATATTATATCGGTTAAATATACCCAACGTTAGTAATCGTGTTACTATTTTAACGTTAGTGTTCTAGGGTTATCTCAATGCGAACAGTTGCCATTGGTGGGAACCAGTGGAGAGAAGTGTGAAGAGGTGTGACATTGGTGCATTATAGATAGAGCTGAGTGTCGTCAACACAAGAGTGGTAGAAGAAACCATTAGATTGGATGATGACCGATGAGCGAGGGAGTGTATAATGAGAGCAGAAGGGGGCCAATGAAGGAGCCTTGTGGAAGCCTTTGTGTACCTTAAATAAAAAGATTAACTGTAATGCTCTTGTGATTTAACTTTCAGCACAGCCTGCTCTCATCAAAGGTGATGCGGACAGACGGTGTAATGTAAGACACATGCATGTTTTGATTCATCAGCTGAGATGGTGGTCAGTGCCAAGTTTTATGTAAATGTCTCTTGTCATCAGCAGTCTCCTGAGGTATCATTTATTTAATCAGAATCAGACTCATCACAGTTGATAACTAAGTTTTACAATTATCATAGAATTACTGCATGATTACATATTATAGGTAAGTATTCAGTTTATCACTTTTATTTATCTAGAAGCAGATTGCTATGATCAGTGTTAAATGCTGTTCAAGATCAATATGCCACTGTCACAAACTGCTGCAGGCAAAGGCTTTTGTTTCTGTACTTGCACAAAATCACTGTGTGGATATCACACAGTGTACATCTGTTTACCTTAGTGGAATCAGCAACACACTCTTCCACAGTCAACCTGTCCAGTAGACACAAAAAGGCTGTGGCCATCAATAGTTTATCTAGTTTATCACACAGAACTGTGAAGCACAATTGGTTTTATCTGATTGTTCACTTGTAATATATTATAATATATATGTGATATAATATATATCCTCCCCTAACAGACCCCATTGTAAGAACACTTTATAATAACACTGATAATAGTTTATCAGTGATCAATCAATTGATAAATGATGACGTATTAGGCACCTGTCAGAACACAGGCTGGACAACAAAATACTCTGGTTATTATTTTTTTGTTGTGGCTCAGAGTAAAGCGTGGCTTATTCACTGACCATGATGTTGACGGTTCAAACTCCAATTTCTCCCTTTAAAAATGTAAATGTCCCTTTAAAAATATTTTATTAGAAAAAAGTCACCACTGTTTTAAGTCACTACAAGAATGAAATGTTATAAAGCCTGAACAGAATTACCTAATTTATGCACACAGAACCAACAGGACTAGGCTTAAACATTAATACGGTGTAAAATATTTACAGAAAATACAGAGGAAAATTAACTTATTCAACTTCTGGGAATCAAGCTAGTGATAGTGTCAGACTCAAAATCAATCCACTCTGCTGCACCTTTGAGGAATTAGTGTCATCACAGCTAATAATAATTATACAGAACACACTGATCAGGGAGAAACAACTGAAATTCTCTAAACAATTAGAAGCGTGATCCTCGTTCACAAAACATTTAGTGTCACAGAATACTTTGACAATGCTCCTCTGCGTTAACCTCCTAAGACCGGAACTCTTTAATTTCTATTTGCAATTTGGGCTAATTGTGACCTGATGAAGGTAAAAACAAAGAATTTAGTTTTTATCTGATGTAGTTTCTGAGAAAAGTTGTTTACATATGATAACATTTGTTTTAAATTTCTGTAAAAAACTATGAAGTCAATAGTACAAAAAGAAAATGAGAAGCAACAATTGTGTCCCTCTGAGCAATGGCTCATTTAAAGTGCTGCTAACAGTTGCTGGAAGATGTATGTCTGTAACAAAGTACAAACAGTAAGTATAAGGTACTTATGTGGATATACGTATGTGGATATCCGGCCTTTGTGGAGCTAAATTTTGTATTTTGGTCTTGACAACACAAAATGTGATGTCCACATATGTGGATACCAGGTCTTAGGAGATTTAAACTATAATTTTTCTACTTAAATATTGGAAGTAGTACATGTTAAACTTTCCTTATACCTGCTGCTGCTTATGCTTGATGCTGCACTGAGGCACCACCTGCACACTTGTTGCGTGTTGTGCATCTCTGCCTCCTAATTAGTGCAAATACTTTAAATGACTGGTGTCTATTGTCTTGACAAGTCGCCATCAATCCTTTGAATGACTGCTCTCCACCTCGAAAACAGAAGTATGTCATCCTCTAGCTAATCCTCTGCCTGTTGTGAGGCCATCGATGTGCCTCACCTCTTTAATTATTGATCTTTATGAAAAGTAGTCATTGGTATGAGGATCACTCTGCAACTGCTCGGTAGGAGAAATGTGTAAATGTTGGTTTTACAGCAGTCTTCGTGTTTTCAAAGGCTTAGAAAATTAAAGTTCAGTGAGATCAGTCAGGTGTAGGAGAATTTCATGTCAACATCTCAGGAAAACAGAGACCTGCCAATTATATTCTGTTTAGATCCCTTGCTCATTATGTCTTTGACGCATGACGTGTGCATATTTTATGACTCAACTGTTGTAACCACCAGTAATCTCGAAGTAGAACTCAAAATGAATGACAACATTAACATTTTACAAGTGAAGCCAGATTACAGATGCCTCCCAGCATATTCAAGAAGATTCAGTGTAACATCTGCAGCCGAATGATTGGGAAAAGGCTTTTTGTACTGCTCCTGTCTGTAGTTATTAATAGATGAGTTGCTGCTACCTGCTCACTTGATTTTGCGGCTGCACTGACTGCAAACACAACACGCTTCCTCATGCCAGGTGTCAAAAAACAAGGCTGTCTTCTGCTTGTTATTTACGGGGTGATTGAATGGGAAGCTGCTTGACTGAAGCTTTGCTTAAGTGAACTAGCAGTGCACAAAGAATGCACTTTGTTATACAAAACAAACACATGACATTTTATTTTAATGACTATATACCCTCTGCAATGTTGTTTTTATGGATATGTGTGTGTGAGTAAGAAGAATTCCTTTAAAGTATTTAATATCCATGACACGCTAATTTCGTTGTACAGGGATCACTGACAATAAAGCTGAATGAAACTGAATTGATAAAGGACCCCTCCCTCTGCTAGCTTTATATTAGATCTCACAGTGTCATGCGAAATCACAGCCTGGACGACCCTGTGCGATTTCTGCTCCATTGTCATGACTTTTTTATTTTAATTATTTTTTATTCATTCAACAGATGTTGTATGAAACATTTGGTTAAATAAATGATTCATGAACATGTCACGTAATTAGTTTGATTCCGTTCCGTTGGTTGTTTTTAAAAGATTTCTTACCGTAAAATTACCGTAAAAACATCAATCAAGCAAAGTAATGTTTTATTTTAGAGGCTTAAATAGCTTGTGTGGTTATTTGTGTTTTACTGTAGTAAAAGAAGAGTTGTGATATTTAACAAAAACTATAGATATGCGTATATGATAAGAGAAAGTTATTTTACTGAACTTTACTGAAGAGGCGGGCGCAGCTCAGTGATACAGTGGGTGAGAAACACATGAAACAGCACGTACCTTGCAGATTCTCTGTAGCTTGCAGGTGTCAAAGAGAACAAACGCTGAAAACGCAGAAGCCGCAGGTGCTTCGCGCCGTCCGCGGTTTACCACACAGAAATGCAACAGTCGCCCTCGAAAATGCGATTAAAAGTCCTGATATATAGTGAGAAGTTGAAGGAGAGAGCGTCGGTCCGTCGCCGCACAGTCTGTGCTGCGTCCGTGTGCGCGCACACTGAAGCCGTATGGTGACCGCCTATCACATCACAGCGTCTGAGAGTCAGCAGACAAGACATGGATGTCACAAAAACCGAGACGGTGTCCGAATAAATAAAACAAGCAAATAAATCAAATGTTTGGTTGTAGCCTATAATATAAACCAGCTCCCGTAAACACGTACAGATCGGCTGAATTAGTATTATTATAAAAAAACCTGGGGTTAGAAAGTATAGATAAGATATACAGTAAATCTAGCAGTTACAAGAATCAATCTCAGTAAAAACTCAGTATTCAAATAATAAATTAATCAGTGATCAAAAGAAAAGAATATCACACAAGCAGAAAACACAGACCAGGATGTGGTAAAAGAGGATGTAAAGAGAAATGCAGTGTTCCAGCCCTGCTAAATGTCATCCTTCACATCCATGAGATAAAACTAGATTAATTGTATGTTCCCAGTAGTCCTGGATGATCAAAGGAACGGGTTAAGAGAATCAATCAGAGATAACAATAGACGATAGAACAAAGGGAAAACATGGAACACTTTCAGATCACAGGAGAAAATGTCAGAAACATTTTAAAAGATAAGACAGAGAGGTGTAATGTGATTTCTTGTTCTTCTTGTTAAAGTCCTGTATCCTGCATCATGTACTTATTAGAGTTAAACGTGGACTTTTTGTTACACATGGTGAGAGGGGATATGAAGGCATGAACAACAGTTTTCAGAGGTACAGACTGTACACCTGTTTGCTCAATGCCTCATTATCAGTTGAAGTGGAAATTGTTTCCTGCACCCAGAAGCTCCCTCTCAACACATCTCTGGTAAATTTCTGCATCATAAAATACACTTTCTTTCATGCGTAACTTCCAACATGCTCTAAAAATCTTTCCTGTGCATCAGATTCTCTTCCAGACATTGTACGTTTTTCAGAGAACTATAACCCAAACTTACTCACTCAGCTTCGTGTCTCAACTTTGTCACTGCCGCTGACTGACTGGGACCTTCGCAGGAGGTGCAAGATGGGAGAGAAGAGGATACATTTCAAGTATAACGCAGCCTTACAACTTCACAGGACACCTGAGGTCCAGATCCCACAGGACAATGTCATTGTCATCAGGCTCATTGGTGCATGCTGAAAGCTATCTGTCAACAAGTAAAATACAATCAACCTCAGTGTTTGACAGTTATTTCTTACCCATTACCAGACAATAAATTATCAAAATGCATTGCTATGTAATGTTTGAATAATTTGTGTAAGAGGAAGTAATCTTTACATCCCCGTGTAACACACAGCAGATAAAACTAGGTAAGGTGTATATCTGCAGACAAGACAAAAAACATTGTCATAGTTGAGTGAAAAGACTAAATGCTGTGAGAAAACTGCAGAGGGACTGGTTCAGACTGCATCATGTTGGGAATTAAAAACACCTTATTAAAGTGGTTCTGCTATAGAATGATATTTAACTTGATCCTTAAAATAATAATGTAGAGTGAGGTTCTAAATCTACAGACTAAAAACCCAGTTAAACATAATGTAAGAATTGTCCTTAAATTAACTAAAGAAACATAAATACAGTTAAACATATTTATACGTATTAATAGTTTAAATAAGTAAGTATTTCTTTTAATAGATTGTTCATGAAATTTCACCAAACACAATATTTCCATGCAGATAAAACAGAAACAGTCAGGATCTGTCAACACATACACAAAACATGCAAAGTGATGGTGGAAAAATGTCTCTCAAGTCATCCTGCAGTAGATTTACTTCTAGGTTTATGATCACTGACCTCCTGCATCACTCAACTCCCTTGAGCTTCAGCTTGCTTTCCTTTGTGGCATCCTGCGATGAATACTATTCACGTTCAGTGTTTTATATTTGGTTGACTCGTGAACAGAGATGAATTCAGAGGTGTTGCTTGACTTGCCTGCTTCAGGTCCTTCCACGGCATTTCTATATTAAAGTCAGGAACCCAGTAACTAAAAGTGGTCAATCATGGTATAACATAGTTAGTTTAGTACCCTCTCATACCACCTGGGTACAGCAGACGCGTGATTTAAGAAGTCATAGAAACCAGAGAGACAAGACCATTCATAGAAATAAATGGGTTTGGAGATTAAGAGAAGACTTGTTTCTACTAATAGACAGGTTTCCAAGCAACGTCAATAGTGAGATGCATATGTAAAGATACAGTAAAAGCATCTTGACTCGAATGAGATCTGATGAGATCTGCACAAACTGCATATGTAATGAAGGAAACCTGCCTGTTAGCTTGGAGTGCGTGATTGCAGTGTTGTCTGAGCTCTGACTTTATTACAGTAGACCAATATCCAATCTGTCTTTACTGATAAAGCTGTGGTGAAGCAGATATGTGACCAATGAAGACTTCAGTCAGGCTTTAGAGTAAACAGCACTAAGCTGGTTTAAATCTTATCTTTTAGATAGATCCCAATTTGTTCATGTTAATGATCAATCTTCCATGCACACACAAGTTAATTATGGAGTCCAACAGGGTTCTGTTCTTGAACCAATTCTCTTTACCTTTAACATGTCTCCACTGGGCAATAGAGAAGAAGAATACAAGCAATACACCCAGCTCTATTTATCTATGAAACTTAATAAAACAAATTACCAATGTTAAACTTGTTTAGAAGACATAAAGGCCTGGATGTTCTGTAACTTTCTGCTCCTTTATTATCCCAGCAGAGCACTTCGCTTTCAGAGTGCTGGTCTACTTGTGGTTCCGAGAGTTTTCAAATATAGAATGGGAGGCAGAGCCTTTAGCTATCAAGCTCTTCTTGTCTCTTTCTCTCTCTCTCTCTCTCTCTGTGACATCATTAGATGTTGTAAACATCGTGTCTCCTCTCTCACCTAGTTGTGCTTTGTCCTACTGTCTCTATTTCTCTCTGTATTTTTCTGCAAGTGTCCTCTGCTTTTTAAAGATGGCATTTGTCATGATTTGGCATACAAATAAAGATTGAAGATTGAATTGAATTGAAGATCTATATTTGACGTGTGCAGACAATGATGGAGATAAAAATAGTTGTTATAGGAGCAGATTGATCACTGAAAGTGTTGCATGTTGCTATGCTTATAATGTTTCTAGAGACAGGGTGGCGCTGTGTCTGTTTACACCATCGTGATTAATATTACAAGTTTTTGCATTAATATAGTGCATTTAGATATCTTTCAGTTGTCCAGTATTTTCTGGGGACACAGTAAA
The DNA here is from genome assembly GCA_032270685.1 of Microctenopoma stevenorrisi. Taxonomy (NCBI): domain Eukaryota; kingdom Metazoa; phylum Chordata; class Actinopteri; order Anabantiformes; family Anabantidae; genus Microctenopoma; species Microctenopoma stevenorrisi. The sequence continues at coordinate 16,955 of JAUMTR010246582.1, read as the reverse complement.
CAAACACTACAAAATGATGAAAATACTGCTGAATCTTTTGTGAAACTACTTTGATCCAAGGTGCTACAACACAATGCTTCAAACCTTAGCATTTTTAGCATGATTCGGTGGTTCAGCAGCTGAATTGCTTTCTAACATGAGTTCGAAGACATTTGGCTGGTTTGTGTCAGTGTCACGTCCTCTGTTCCTCGCGTCTCTCTGTTCCTCCCTCACCTTGGCCACACCCCTCTCTCGCTCCTTGATTGCTCCCAGGTGTTCCTTGTTTTTAATCAGTCCTTCACTCCCAGCTGCACTTCGTTTCAAATTAGTCCCTTCACTACTTATGTCCTGCACCCTTTGTTCTCCTTTGTCAGGTCATTCTGTTTTCCAGCTGTGCTACAAGATCCTGCCGGTCACCCCACACTTATCCCTACTCCTTTATCATTTCTGTAAGTTGGTTTGGGTTTACTTTCAACTCTGTCGTTCTTCTTCACCTCTGTCATTCACTCTCCCCAGGTCTCTCTTTGTTTGCCCTATATTAGTCTTTGTTGCACTTGATTTTACTTGACTTGTTCTAATGTGAATTTGACAAAAGGAAATACTGGATGTATGCAAGAATAATAGAAATATTGTGCAAACAATTTAACAACATTAAATAATTGTGAAATGCTTGTGCAACTTGGGACTATTGTTACAATAACGAGATTAAAAAAGAATTTAAGAAAAGACACAGTCACACACACTGTTTCTAATTCTCTTACCCTGCTAACTAACCTGCCAATCTTTCTTCTTCTTTTCTTTGTATGTGTACTTAATATGTTGTAGTACTACCCCCCCACCCCCAAGAAAAGTAGAGAAAAATTCACCCCGTGTATACATTTTTTAAAAATAAAAAGTATATCAGTAACATCAGTTTAGTGTTCAACTAAACACGCCCAGGTTGACACTAGATTTCCATTATATTTCAATAAATATGTGATTATAAATATGAGATATGTGCGTTAGAAGTAACAGAATCACGAAGAATCACAGGACGCCTTTTCATTGGTTGTTGTGTTGAATTTTACCCAGATACAATACAGCTATTTTCTGACTGGCTACTGTTTAGGCCCTTTCTCCTTTTTTGATTGGCTGAAAAGTGACAGGCTCCAGGACTCCAACAAAGACGTGCTTGATTCATAGCACTGCGGCATATTAGCCTACAAATAATTTTTTGGCGTAAGAAATACGTGTGGCGGGAGTGCGTGACAAAAGACTGAAAAGAGTGACTGTCACTCTCATTACGTGACGCTTGAAAGCCCTGTACATATCAAATCCATATTTTATTTGTCACATACATTATTATTATATGTAGATCAATATGTATAGTGTGCCAATGTAAGTGTACTTTGTGCCAGTGCATCTAGTCTCTAATTAATCCTGTCAGAATCCTCACTGTCCCTCGTTGTCAATCTGTTTATCTTTGGCAATAACGCTCACAATATCTCCCCTCCTCCTTAAAACCAACGCAGTCTGGAGTGATTGTTCGTTTTTAAGCATTGAGTTTAAAAAACCCGCCCATGATTCAAAACAGGCGCGACACATCGACGATACATCTGTGAGGTAATGAAGCTTCATTTGGGTGGTCACGGGATTTTTCTCGTGGTGAAGCAAGGCATCGACACAACAGCCGCGATACTTCAAAAGTTCGATACTGAGTCGAATCATCTGCTTCGAGCGTAACATCACTGCTGTTCATGTTTAATCTCTGGTGCGTGTGTTTGATCCACGTGTTAGTTCCTGTGTATGTTTCTTTTCCCGCTCTGGTTTATTTCCCATATTCCCTTCTGTTTCCTGTGAGTTATCACTTATTTAGTTACGCGAGTAATTGGTTTGGTTCGTTTAGTTCCTGTCCCGTTAAGTGTACAGCGTAGTTTTCCTGTTATTAGTAGGTTGCTTTTCCGCCTGATTTGTGCTTCCTGGGTCTGCTCCAGTGTTTTTTTGTTTATCTCCACTCTGCCTCTGTCAGTGTTAGCTTTGCCCGATTATTTGGTTGATTTTTAAGCTTAGTCTTCTGTGTTTCTGGCCTCCCTCGGGAGTGATATTAAGTTTTGCGTGTTTCTAGAGTTCGTGTGCGTTTAAATAAAATATCTGACTTTAGTTCTGCGGCCTGGTAGCTCAATGGGTTATGCGTCAGACTGGGATGCAGAAGGTTGTGGGTTCGAACCCCGTCTGACTCCTAATCCATCCTCTACCAGGTGTTTCCCTGAGCCAGACACCCAGCGCTAGCTCCTTGTAAGACACTTTGGATAAAAGCGTCTGCCAAGCAAAGTAAAGTAGAGTAAGTTCTCGTCATGGTGTTTTTGGTTGCTCTTGGGTCCACCACACAAACCCTACCACAGGAAAGTCTGTTGACATTCTAGGTTTCAAAGGGTTAATAAGGCTTGGTATCTTTGCAAATGAAGTTGGTTATATCTGCCTAACATTGATATTTATCTATGCAGAGAACGTACAATAAAACATTTGTTGGTTCACTATTAGTTTAAGAACCGATAAAAACAATGTTACCTCATTGTTTTCCAATAACCAGTTATCCTTTTATATGAATAAATGTGCTTTAGCAAACATTACATGATGTTGGACGACTGTATGTATGTCAATATTCTTGTTTTCATTTTTTGTCTGTCCAAACGTTTGACTGGTAGCGTACATACTGTACACACTGTTTAATAATTTATTTTCATTATAATAATCATTTTAAATGACACTGTATTCAAACCCAATTTTAGGAGGGCTTGTGATAATTTAGGGGGGCTGAAGCCCACCAGTTATGATCAGTTATCCTCCTAATTTAATAAACTTCCATCAGCAAACATAACGTGCTAATAAAGACAATGCTATGTATGATATAGGTTTGTATGTTATGTAAATATTCCTTTAAAAGACAGTTTCTATAAACAATCATTTTTAATATCAACAATGTCTACACTGTATTTCTGTTCATTTGCTTAATTTCAGTCATTTCTGTGTCTATATTTTTGACTAGTAGTGTGTGTATATATGCAATTATCTACTGAGGGTTAATTAGAAAAAAATGTTTTAGATTAACCACAATTTTTAAGTGTTAGCCGTTAACTGGTTCCAATCTATGACAAGATTACTGCAACTGATGTTTAAACTGCAAAATGTTGAAACGAAAAAGGTGAACCAAACACAGATATTCAGGACTTCAAAACCAGTAAAAATACACTGTTTATAAAAGTGAAGGGAACACTTCTCAGCTGGAAAGAAAATCATGCTGGTCATCCATACCGATGTGGAACGGGTAATGTGTTAGAACAATAGAACGTTACCATACGACCGTTATCATTTGAGAGAAAAAATGATCAACCCACAGAAGGCTCAGTTCAAAGACAGATAAATTTAACTGAGAAACTGGTGCATCCAATTTGTCATTGCAGCAACTCAAAATGGCCCCCACATGTCATCATCGGCGAATTCTCCTTAAGGACCCATTAAGTAAAATGGATACTGGAAGTAGAGCAGCAGGGGTGTGGTGCTTAGTTTATCGCCTCACAGCAGGAAGGACCTGGGTTTGATCTCTGGGTCTCTGGGTTGTCTGGCTTCCTCCCACCATCCAAAGACATGTTGGGTCTATTGTTTGTAGGTGTGACTGCTGGTGTGTCACTGCTGTGGTTGTTTATTTCTGCCCTGTGATAGACTGGCGAACAGGGTGTTCTTCCCCTCTGTCCAATGACAGCTGAGATAGGCTGCAACTCTTAAATGGACAGCTGCATGGATGCTGGAAGTGGATTAAAGATTCTTTTCATCTGGAAGCTCGGAACCAGTTTGTGTTGGAGTTTAATGTAGTGTAACAAGTGTTTTCAGTTTTAATAAACACTTATGATCAGATAGGTCCACACGTAGGAAATTAACAAAGCTGATGCTTTTATTTATTGGTAGAAACATTTACAACAATATTTTTTTTTAGGAGGAGTCATGTAGAAGTGGAAAAAAAAGATGAATTTAATAAATAAAAGGGAGTCCTGAATGTAATTAGATACTTTACAGATACAAAATGGGGAGCAAGGCATTCAGTCTATATGTTATTAATGTTAACGTTTTTGATTATGCACTGAAGTTGATGAGCTGCTTGCAAATGCTGCAGCGAACTGAAGGTCAGGCTTTGACTGTTTGTGAAGCACTAATACCAACACCAGTGTCTGCTCTCAGGAAGAGTTTTAAAAACCTTTTTATTTCTAATATGAGGAGATGAAAAGAGATATTCCAGCTATATAAATGTTCTACAAGGCAAAAAAGGAAACCCTGATATGTATTGATCTAAATAACTGTACGTTATGCATTTTATATTCCTAAACCAAATGTCAAAATAAGAATGCCTGACCACAGAACAGTATATCCAGCAGGATTACTGATCATATACAAGAAAGTCTGGTTTTTTTTCTTCACTGAGCAGGGTTCATATTTGTTCTGCTTCAAGAAACAGAATACTCCATCAGAGATATTGCATTCACTGTTTAGAAACATTGAGAGACTAGGTATTGCAGTGCCGTTTCTATGGGTACCAGCCTATAAGGGTGTATAAGAGACTTAGATTGTAGATCATCTTGTTAAACAGGAAATACAAGCCAGTCAAGTGGAAGTTCCACTTTTAAGAAGCATAACAGAAGGAAAGTCCCTTTTTGAATGAAGTTGGAAATGTTATGGGATGAGACTGACAAAGGAACGGGTTTCAGATTCAGATGACACGGAACAGTCGGTATGTACAGAAACATTGCCGACAGAATCAAACTGGGACATGCGCATCACTTTGCTTATGCTCCTGGATTTTGGTTCAGTCACACTCGTTAAAACAAGCAACTGCTCAACATAAGTTCATCTCATGTGCTCTTATATTTATCTAATTATTATTAGTTTGATCATCATCATGCTGCTTTGGAAAAAATAAGAGACCACTGCAAAGGTATGATGATTTAGCTATTTAAAGGTATATGCTGAGTAAAATTAACATTTTAGTTTAATTCTATAAATTATAACATCGCTCTAAAATTCCAAATACAAATATGGTCAATTAGAGCATTTATGTGCAGAAAAGGGGAACTGGTCTAAATGCCAGAAAAGGCCTAGTTTTTATAAGAAAAAGTTTACACGATACTGATGTTTTAACGTAAGGAAGTGTTCAGAAACCAGTATTTGGTGAAATAACCCTCAGCTACAATCACAGCTTTCATGCAGTGGTCTAAAGATCCTGTGGATGCAGTTTAAATTGTTTTACAGAAACTCTTAATACTAGGTCACATGACAACCAGAAAACAATAATTAGTCATGAATCGGGTTCCGAATCAGCCATAATCCAGTGTTTGTTCTTTAATCTGCTGATCAAAGAGAAGGTGTGAAAAAATGTACACTAGTCTTGGATGTCAGACTTTGTAACCTGTTTACTATTTACTTTCTGTAGCAGCTTATTTCTAACTGTCAATTGATAAAGCAAGTTTCTGCAATCCAGGTGAGTGATTAAGGTAGAAAACACAACACTAACTGTTTCCTAATCGTATTTTACAGCAACTCTAACTCAAAGAGGGAAGAAGGCTGATGACGTTAGTTTCCTCCACACATTTTAAATGTATACAGGTTCTCGCACTGCAGGCATTAAGTAGCATCTTTGATCATTGTCAGTATGCACCCTGCCTGTAAAGGTTCTCAGTCATCCATGCGAGGCTGGACATGCGTCATTCTCTACATGTCTGTGCAACGTGGTTTCTCTGAAAATAAATTGATTTTTAGTAGCATTTGTTAGGCACACTGATAGACACAGTCTAGGTCCATTAACCAGAGGGGGCATATTCATCTGAGGAGAATAAAACTTTATTTTACTTTACTTGGCCGACGCTTTTATCCAAAGCGACTCACAAGGAGAAGACACCAGCAATTACCATTTAGTTCTCGCAAAAACTGAGATACAACAACACAGAACCCTGATAAGGCCTAACTCGTCAAGACAAAAACATGCATAGGAATAGTTTAGTGCTGAACAACAGTATCCTCAAATATTCATATAACGTGTCTATACCCTTCGTTTTGAGTACAAACCCATTTTTGAGCTGCAATTGCACATGAGGAACGCACAGAAAAAAGCAAAGAAGAGCATCAGATTGGGGTGAAAAAACAGGTTTATTTGGGACATTTCTTTGTGCAGAACCCAAAGTCGGCACTATGGTAATGTGTTTTAGACTCACTCAGATACCGCCCATATACCTTATCCAAAGACCAATTCTCTGTTATTGTTAGATATTCATGAAGCAGCATGACGGACACTACAGCAAACAAGGAGGGATGGACTATGGACATGTCCAAAGCAATTTCTTCTCTGGAATTAAACACATTCTGAATCTTCTGTCCTGCATCTGGACAAAAAACCTCTAGAGTGCCTTATTTATCTGGTCCAGTCAATGTTCTTCTTATAAAGTCAAAGTTCATAAAGTCAACGAAGCAGCAACCAGAATTACAAGCAGGTAGGCTATTCCATATATATGGGGCATAATTAGAAAATTATGTGTCTCCACTGCTTTTAGATTGGGTGGTGCACAGAGGACAAATCCAGAATCCTCATCACTCCAGTGTTTATGAACATAACTGTATTTAACATTCTTTAGGTCTGAACAGTGTACTGTTGTCTTTTATTTCACACACTACAGTTGTATAAGTGACTCTATTCATTTCTGACTCTTACCTAGACAATAGCTGCTTGTTCCCTACATTGCCAGTACATCAGTAAATCGCAGTATATCGTACATTCCTTCACAGACATAACTGACAGATCTGAAGACAGAATAAGAAGAAGTTCCTTGAGCAGTCAAGAAGTGGCAAAGTCAGTCATTGATTTTAATTTACCTAATAAACGAGAAATGAAAATAGATCTGGGTTCAGAACATTTTAAAAGGTTACAAAAGTAGTGCTGATGTTGGTTATACAGGGAGGAAAGCTTTTAGTCCAATGTATTCTAAAATGCTACAGAAAAGTATACATTAATAAAAATAATACTCAAGAAAGGGTAAATTTCATTGATATTTGCAGTATAAGAACATTGCAAAAATAGAATCGAGGAGCACATTCAGGTCTAAAATGTGAACTCTGTCAACCTTTATATAAAAACCTTCATTCCCAACAAAGTTGAAATGTCAATGATGTATATAACACCACTTTTACTTTCAGAAGCTTAGAGCCTCTTATCTCTCAGCACGGATGACTATATACATTTCTAACGTTTAGAGATGAAAATGTTTAGATCCTTGCAACTGGTTTGTTTATAAGACCTCGCTCTACTGCTTCTTTCCTGTAATTCCAATAATTATCATTTCTAAACCTCTTACATGTCTCTTAGACCCCATCGCAATAGACTGCTCAAGATGTTTTACCTTTGATCAGCATGTTCATATTAGAGCTTATAAATCTGTCTCTGCTAACAGGCTATGTACCACAGACTTTTAAAATAGCTGTGGTAAAACCTCTGCACAATAAACCTACTCTGGATCCATTATAGACTAATATCCAGTCTGCCCTTTATCTCTAAAATCCTTGAGCAGCAGCTCTGTGACCACCTGTGCTTGAAGAATCGGTATGAAGTTTTTCAGTCAGGATTTAGAGTAAATCATAGTACAGAACAATGACAGCCCGACAAAAGAGGGCAGTGGGGTACGTTCTAAAAAAAACCCACATAAAGGTGATCTGCAAAGAAGTCAGCTTTATTTTTTACAATTATAATAGATGTTTTAAGGCGGTAGAACTCCTCACTACACACTTTATACACTTTCTTTAGATAGGCATTAACATTTATAAACTTTTGTCTCTTGTTTAAACACTCTCAAAATTTAAACCTTTGTAGAAAAATGCACTAATTAGGACTCAGAGCACAAAAAAGTATGTAAAAATCATTAGGAAATTTACATACATTTCTCATGTTCCTTTCAGGACGTGGACGATACAGACTTGTTATATTTGACAGTTTTATTTATAATGATAAAATACTGCATCTTGATAACACTGATGTACACTGAATATGTTCTCCCACTGATTACCATCAATCACATATTTCTTTATTAAGTTCCAAGTTCTAACTACACCATAGATGTTTTTCCTAAAGCACTTTATCATCATTGTATTAAAGACAAACAGGATGGATATCTTCACAGCTGTGTCTAGTTTTGGACACTGAAGACTGAACAAGAGAACTGAAGACAGCATGAACAATGGACTTTAAAGGGGTCAAAAGAGCTGCACACCCTTTTGTGTGTTGAGCTAATGAGAAACTGCAAGAGAATAGCAGTGAGGTGGCGGTACCGGCTGAGAAAAAGAAGTCAGTGCCGGATGAGATGTCAAATGATGAACCACTGACGGTACCTGAGAAAGAGTTTGAGGTCAGAGACCACAGTGTCATTTTGGACACAGTTGCAGCTAGTGTTTACAAGTGTTTTTCTACTACTCTTTCTTTATTAATGGAAAAATAGCTTTCTCAAACCTCTGTTTTCTGTCTTGTTGTAGTGAAAAAATGTCAGACAGAGGAATAAGTGTTCTTAGTTAACATATTCTACAATACTCCTCAGGTTTCTCGTGTAAGCAGATAACTTATCTGTCATGGAAAACATTTACCGTTTTTCTCCTACTGCTAAAACACTTCATCGTCCCCATTCTTTGAACCACATTATCAGTCACTCATTTGCAAAACTCATCTGCTGCTTTTCAAAACGTTAAAAACACATTCCAGTTGAACAGAACACATTTCACACTGTGATACACTCACAACACAACTCCAACACAGCAGTCACCTTTCAAACACAACAACTCACAGTTTAACACACACATGCTTCTAACGCATAAGACCAGTTGTCTGGAGTGGGGGACACGTATGTCCATCTACAATGGATGGAAACGTACAGAGAGGCAGAGGAGGAAGAGTTCATCATGCTGCTCCATAAAGAGACATTGTAGAGCCTGACTCCACACAAAGCCACGATGTGTGACTCGGACTGTGCAGTAATGTGGTTTTCACAAATTATTTTGTGCTAATTGTAGATTTCACTTTAACAATAATAATTTATACATGAATGCATTTACAATAAGCATTTTTTGCATGCCCTGGATACTGTCGTAAACAAATGCTCTGTATAAATGCTGAATCCATTTTTCGTGATGTCTGTATGATGTGAACACAGTTTTTGCTTTTGAATAAAGCATAAACTGATTTTGAGGCGATAGTTTGGAGTTTTGTGAATGTAGTTTGAAATATTTTGGATTTGTATTTAAGGTTTTGAAAAACCAGATGGAGGTTTCAAGAAATGTGTTTTAGAAAAAGAATGTCTTGAATTTTGGTCTGTCGCCTTCAAATAAGTTCAAAAGCAATCCCTGTTTTCAGATGACACACTCAGCAAGTAAATAGATTCACCACAGAGCATTCACAAGACACTTCATAAAATTATTTATGACACAGTATCCAGAGCATGAAGAAACCAGAAATGTTTATTGCTGTTTATTACACTGTTCTTTTGTTATAATAACATGTATCAGAACAGTAAAAGCTCACATTGACCCAAACTACTTATACAGGATGCATTGCTTGATGATCCTTTACTTGGCAGATGTTTTTATCCACAGCAACTAACAAGGAGCTGGTGCTGAGTGCCTTGCTTAAGGAGACCCCTAGTGATGGGGGAGAATGGAGCTTATGTGATCGTTACCCAGTCTTTCTGAGCATTCATTATTGTTGGTGTAAGGGCTACAAGCCAATAGTTGTCCTGCAAGAGTGTTTTAGTCAGTAACATTTACCGTGAGACCTGTGCAGTGCACAATATCACAGTCGGTGAACAAAAAATGTTCTTGATTTTAGCTTTTTCAAAAGGCCGTTATTTTGTAGCAATCATGATGTAATTTGTGACAATCATTGTGAGAAGACATCTAAACATTTGGAACAGTACGACTTAAACAAAGAACAACTTTCCATTTTGGTGGCATTGGTCAGTTTAACAAAAGAAACCAAAATAACAAAGAAAAACTTTAATGATTTATGTGTGAGAGTGAGGGTGGAGTCAGGACACAAATGCACACTAACTTAGGGAGGTAACAAAAGAAAGAATTTAATAACTGAAATTATATGAGACTATAAACAGAAAATCACTCAACGAGGAACAAAACGTGAAAACATAAAACAGCAACAAACAACTAAACCCACGGGGAACCAGAAACAGACTAAACAGGGAAATAACAGAACAAGCCAAATAAATAACCTACAAACCAAAAACATGAGCACAACTCAATCCAAACCAAAAAACCTCACTTGCCTAACAGAGTCCAGCGAAATATAGATGACCAGAAATAGCAGAACAAAGGGAGAACATATAGAGGACACATGGAGATGATCCGACAAAGACTTACTGAAGGAGCAGGGTTAATATGATGTGAACCGGGTTGCTTGATGGGGGGTAACCGCTGAAACAGATGAGATTGATGAGAGTATGGGCCAGAGGTAATCAGTGCTGGCAATTGTAGTTCATAAATCCAGGTGAGTAGTCCAGAGGGTGACAAAGGGGTTATGGGTAATGTAGTCCAATATCACCAGAACACAAAAGAAAACATGAAACTAAACCAACTATGCAGAAAACAAACAAACAGATGTACAGAAAGCCAAAATCACACAAAACCTCAACTTAAGGTAGACTGACCGTGACATTATGTAATGTTACAGGTGAAAATGTGTGTAGTCATTTTCATTTAGTGAACAAGCCTTGAAATAAAGAGAAAAAAATAGAGTTTCAGAGGTAACTGTTTGGCCAGAATGTTTAGAATATTGTTAATGCAGACTGTGTGAAGGATTGTGGACAAAAGTAGTCACCCTGCTGTTTAATGTCATGCATGCACCACACTGAACAAAGACATCAAAGTAGAAAGTTGTCTGAGGAGACCAGGAGCACAATTACAGACAACATGTAAAAAATACAGCTCCCTGTAACTGTAGCAGTAATTATTAATAAGGCGTTTAAGGTCCACAGGGCTGTAGACAAACTAAGAAAGAGAGACGCGAGCTATTGTGGCTCCCCGTTAAATCTAGAATAGAGTTAAAAATCCTGCTTCACACAAATAAAGCACTAAATGATCAGGCCCAAACCCAAATATCTTAAAGACCTCATAGAACCTTTTTATCCCAGCAGAGCACTTTGCTCTCAGAGTGCTGGTCTACTTGTGGTTCCTAGTGTTCACTCACTCACTCCTTTCTCTATAGGGGGGTGGGGGGTGGAGGTTGTGTCTGAGTATAATTATTTGGGAGAATGAATGAATAAATAAAACTGAAATGAACTGTATTGATCCTCTCAGGTCAAGTGTGCGATTGTAACTTTCTGAAGCACAGTTGAAAGAAAAACATTACCAAATAAAGCAATGACAGCGTGGCAAACTTACACTATTCCAGACCAGAAAGTTGGTCGTGAAACTACATTTGTGTGGACGGTAAAATTCTTTAACAATAAAAAATAGTTTTCTAATTCAGCTGAATATAAACGTTCTACTTTTAATCATTTTTAGAGCTATGTTCATTGATTCTTTGATATCGTTGTTGTTATTCAGACAGTTATCTTCCATTTCTGTATGTTTTTGTTTTACTTTACACTTGGTGTCTTCTCGGCTGCTGGAACATTTTTTTAAATGTCTTTTTCACAGTCTGTTGTTACCAACAGAGTCTGGAAAAGCCACTAAAGGTGGAACCTGTGTAGCAACAGGAGGTGAACCCATGAATAAAACATTAGAATGTTTAGGAGAATAATTCTGCTAAAATAAATGAAGCGGAGTAAAAGCAGGAACATAAACTGCCACTTAACACTGTTGACAGGCAGACAACAAATGTGAACACAGAGAACTACACCTTCATCCACCCCCCTTGCCCGTTTGCTGTTGTACTGAAAATGGGCATGTTCGTACAGTTCTGGTTTGCAGCTCTGAGTCACAGTGATGTGTCTGACTGCTCCAGTTTAGACACATCACAAACACACACACACACACACACAGATAGAGCCCTAAAAGCTGCTGCTGCTGCTGCTGCTCTGCCAATGCTCACACTGTGCCTTCCGTGCAAAAGTGGTTTAAGTCTGTGTCCTTGAGGCACCAGGTGGGTGTAAGTGTGTGTGTGCATGTGAAGGTTTATGTTGCTCTGTAGAAAAGAAACTCGTCTTGTTGTTGTGTTTTTTTTGTGCTGCAGGGACGTTTAAATTAAATTCAATTCAACTTTATTTATATAGTGCCAATTCACAACACAAGTCATCTCAAGGAACTTTACAGTGTAAGGTTTAACCTCTTCAACCCCAAAGCCCCATGTACTTCAAGCCAAAAGGCCCCCTGTATAGGGGGCTTTGGGGTTGTTTAAGATCTTACACATTATATAAATATACACAGAAAAACCCAACAGTCCCACTTGATCAGCACTGAGGCGACAGTGGAGAGGAAAAACTCCCTCTAATGGAAGAAACCTCCAGCAGAACCAGGCTCAGGGTGGGCGACCATCTGCCTCGACCGGTTGGGGTTAGTGGACAGAGGAGAAAGAGAAAAGAACAGCAGGTAACATAGATCATAACAACAACAAGGAGCAGCAGACGAAGCACTGGACAGGTTGGTAGGACCAGCAACCACAGCTCCAAGGTCGAGGACACCTGAGAGAGAGAAAGAGAGAGAGAGAAGGGAGGGGGGGACAAAGCACAACCAGGGGAGAGAGAAGACACAATGTTAACGTGCAGATTCAAAGAAGAAACCTCAAATTTTGTTTCAGTTCCAGCTGTAGTTAAAGTTGTCCATTCACTGCATCAGAGGATTCAAATTACACACATCTGCATTCAATCTCTTAGTGTTTTTTATTCTCCATTAAGCTTCATCTTCAGCAACGCTCAGAGACAACATCTGCAGGACGAAATGTTGAGCACTTAGTTGATTTCCCGCTGTGCTTACGGCATATGTCGCTCAATAAACACATTCAAACCTTTTCGGATTTCTATGCATGTTTTTGCTTTGTTTGTGTGTTTCTCATTTACATCATGCAGCCAAACGTTCCATTATCACTGTGACTGTATTTGACAATCAGCTCTTATCAATATCACCACATTCATATGTTAATGTTTTAAGCTACTGTGCTTTCAGATGACACATAAATGGATTTTCTTTTGCTGTCAGAGAAGGTGGCGATGGCAAAAAGAAAAAAGACAAAAAAAATTGGTGTTTTCCTTTTCAGTGGGACCTGAAAATATGTGTTTAGCTGAGATTGCTGCAGGTTATGCGCCATTCATCTCTGCAGGCTGTGAGTGTCTTTAGAATAACGGGGAAGAGAAAGTGCCTGTTCAGATGCTGAGAGATTCTGCAACAGTACTACTCTTTTCAGCAGGAGTCCGTCTTGGAAAGTCGTGTCTCGCTCAGGGACAGACCTGGTATTGGGGGTGGGCTGGGTGCCTCAGCTGGGAATCGAACCTGGGTCTGCTGCTTTCCCAGTCCTCTGCCTTAACCACTCTGCTACCAGAGTGAAGAATAGAATAGTTAGAATAGATAACCAGCCTGATTTGTTGACAAGGAGGTAAATGTCTGATTCACACTTGTATACCTCCTGCCTGAGAGTAGACGTGTGAACAGTTCGGCTGGGTGTGAGTGGGTCTGAGGCACTTTTCTTCAGAGAGGGCAGTGGAGTCCTGGTGATCTCTCTCACCACTCTCTGCAGGCGCAGTGTTGCCGTACCTTGCGGTGATGCAGCTGGTGAAGATGCTCACGGTACATTTGTAGAGGTTTCAAAAGATTTCAGTCGATGTGCCAAACAACCTCAGCCTCCTCACATAATACAGCTGCTGTTGGACCAGCTGTGTCCAGGTGAGTGTAAATTAAATGACTGACAGTCAGGAAAACCAGATGTTATGGATACCGGACTCTTAAGGACCCTTCTAAACACAACAATCCGAAGAGGTGTGAGAACGGTGTGCGAGCGTGTCACCCAACACAACAAGCTTTTGTTTAAGAATCCCCTAAATGTTTTATATACAAGATGCAGAGAAACACAATATATTTCCCATGTGATTTATTTGAAAACAGTCCACACAACATCCCTGGAGGTCATGGGCAGCACACGCCCCGTAGCACTGTACACGAAATGGGTTCAGTAACAAGGCCTGGTCATGAAAAAATCCCTCTTACACCACACTAAAGATGCAGACAGAGTACAGGCAGAGCTCCTCCATCCGTCAGCTGCGCCAGCAGCCGCTGGAGCAGATCATAAACAGTCATGTGTTGCTGAAGATATTACTACCTGCTGCAACATTTTATGCTGCTGCTAAATCCGATAAGCTATGTTTTTCCTACAGCACCAGATGAAATAGCTGCATTTTACCTTCATATCAAAATAACTACATATATATAATACAGTCATAATGTGCAGTATTTCTTATATATATATATATATATATATATATATATATATATAGAGAGAGAGAGAGATATAAAGAAAAGAAAAAGTTCAATGAAAAACAGAGAAACAAAAGAAATATTCAAACTTAAAAGTAATTTAAATATATCAACTCTCACACAAAGGACAGGAGGACTGTGAATGAGCTCAGAAACCATTTTCACAGCACAGTAATTGAATCCTATTTTGGGGAGCTTACGGACACACTCAGCAGTAGTGTGACTGCTGCCACCTCACAGTGGTACAGTGTAATGGATGTTGGTTTTTGAGGCAGCACGTAATTACCTGAGCACCAGCTGTGTCTGCTCCCCCTGCGGAAGAGGTCCAGGTCAGCCGTGCCAGGCCAGAGCAGTGCCGGTAAAGTCAGTGGATTAGCTGCGAGCATGTTCACGCAGACTTACAGACCAGGCAGCTCTGCAGGAGCCAGAAGAGACACCATTTCCCAGCAGTCCCCTCTCATGCGTCATCTAGGTCATGCTTTGTCATCTGGGACCAGTTCTTCCTCATTCCCCTTCCCAACATTTGAATTTTCACCTAACAATTGGAAAATGCATTCTGCATTTCATAGTGAGCAGTGTTAGAGTGTTCTTAGCTGTATCATGCAGCTCATCCATCTCCCACCCCTCCATACTGTCAGAAGGCAGAGACCTATGGTTGCAGAAATTGGCACAACATGTAAATGTTGAATCACACTTCACTACTTTATGTGTGGTGGGATGACAGGAAACCAAAAACAAACTAAAAGAAATACACTAACATATCACATTACACAATCATTTTTCAACGATGAGACATGAATCTATTCATGAAAAAAAACACAGTAAATCCTACGTGTGTCCAAACTTTTGACTGGTAGTGTATGTTTTAACATGGTCACTGAGTAGTAGTGCTGTGACGCATGTAGATCACATCTTATCACTTGTTAGGCATTGGTTATTTGATTTCGTTGGTTTGAATATTTGAACCCAGCACACACACACACACACACACACACACACACACACACACTGCATCATATGTTACTGCATCATGGAGTAATTCTAAATTATTTATGCTCAGCAAAAACTAATAAATTCTGGACTTTTGTATCATTTTCATTTTTTGAGTTTGAGATATTATAAATAAATTGAGCTTAGCTGGTACTAATTCATTGGTCTCATAGTTACAGTACTTAAATAAGACTAATCAGTCACTAATCAATCACTTTTAAATTATTATTTTAAACTATTATTATCAACTAAATTGTTCCCAAGTATACTTTTCTGTCAAATTAAACGATGGGTAGACTTAAATTTTCGTAAATGACTCAGTTGCATTCTACATCCATCCATCCATCCATTGTCTTCCGCTTATCCGAAATCGGGTCGCGGTGGGTGCTGGAGCCTATCCCAGCTGCCTTCGGGCGAAAGGCGGGGTACACCCTGGACGAATCGCCAGTCCATCGCAGGGCTGCATTCTACATCTAAAGACCAAATTAGTTAGTTTAGTCCTTGCGTCACATCACTCACTGTTGTATCCTACACTGCAGGTTGTGGCATATTTTAAAGTGTTATATGGGTTTTTCTATAAAAACATCTTTTATCTCTAAAAGCCTTTTTACTATGAAGCCCACAAAATCTGTTTGTATCTTTTGTAAATACATATAAAATGAGACCTAAAAAATGAACACATGCACTACCATTATAAATCCATTGTTCTTTGGAAGATAAAATAATTTTATTTATTTTAAGACTTTGGAAGAAAATCTCTAAAATCTATAGCACTATATAGTTTAAGCCTGCACACAACCTGTGGTTTTGTCGACAGTATATTATAAACATTTCTGTCTTGTAGAAGTTCTCTGCTGTAAGTTCACATGTTGAGACCTCTTTACATAATATTGCAGCTGAAAGAAATAATGTCGAAGTTGGAGAACCTGACCCTGGTCTATAGTACTAATGGCTCACCAGAAAGAAGACTTTTTAAAACTAAAATGATATTGTGTTGCTGAATTAAAAGCAAATAACATCTCTTTGCTGCAGTCTTCTCCTTGTTGGCTCTGCTTTTTCTCTCCTTTCAGTGGCAAAAATGAAAATAAAGCAAACACATTTACACTGAATGGTCAAAATCCACCTGGCTTTCATTAGATCCTTGTTACAAGAACATCCAGGGCTTAATAATCAAAGTTCAATTCAATTTGATTCATCTTTATTTGTATAGCGCCAAATCATAATGAAAGTCATTTCAGGGCACTTTACATAGCAAGGTTTAGGACCTTGCAAAAAGTGTATATGTAAACAAAATAATGCAGAAAACCCAACAGTTCCACTTAAACAGCACTAGTGGAGAGGAAAAACTCCCTTTAAGAGGAAGAAGCCTCCAGCAGAACCATCTCTAACTATAAGCTTTATAAGTCTAATCTTAAAAGTAGAGGGGGCCTCCCACACTTTAACTGTAACTGGGAGCTGGTTCCACAGGAGAGGAGCTTGATAGCTGAATGCTCTGCCTCCCATTCTACATTTAGAAA
>JAUMTR010245673.1:0-25997 GCA_032270685.1 Microctenopoma stevenorrisi | reverse complement strand
AGTTCAGTGTGAACAGATGTCAAGACATTTAGTGCATGATCTGTAAGAAGTCTGTGTTGAGTCCTGCCACAGATCAAGGAAATTTTTTTGTGTGGTCATATTGTATAGATACCGATAAACCAAATATCATAATTTTAAAAACAAATCAAACTTTTTAGTTTTCAAAATAACTGTAATTCCACATTAGTCCACATATTTGCATTTAAGTCAGATTGCTCTCCCTTAAATAAAACAGGACAATGAGCAAACACCTAAAGAACCTTGTTCAATTTGTGAAACACGGTGGTGTCAGTGTCATGATTCGGGGCTGCTTCTGCTGAATCTGGACCTGGAATACTTTAACTTTTTTCACACATACTGATATATAAAACTGAAAAACAAATTCACTCTGATGTTACCAAACCAAGAATGCAGTTATGTAACCTGTTCAGATTTCCTTCTTCCTCTTCCTCTAAACAAACACACACACACACACACACACACACACAATGAAGCACCATCGCATGCACCTGCGACATGTGCCCGTCTTTGTTTCTGTCTTCACTGCAGAGACAATGTTGCTCCACCTGGTGGAGAAGGTCATGACGAGCCGCCGATCTAAGTTTCGTTATGTGTAACGCATAATGACAATAAATACTCCTTGAGTGTTGTAGGAACCGCGGAGTTCTCGGGCAACATCTAGTGGCCACTAGTGGAACCACTGTTGAACACGCTTGGGTGCCGATTGGCTGCCGTTGTTCGTATGTGATAATGCTAAAGCTAACATGATTCTCTATTGCGCCTCCAGTCAGTTCAATTGACCTCAGGTGGACTCAACAAAGACTTGGAGCCATAGCAAATAGAAACATTGTGAATGAAAGACTTTTTGCTTTCAATTCCTAATTAATTAGCAAAACCTCCTATAAAGTATGTATATGTAGTAAAATATGTCATTATGGGTTACTGTGTGTAGATTAGTGGGGAAAATGCATTTATTTCCATTTCATAATAACATTATATTACACTGTTGTTAATATTACACTCTAAGTGGCAGTCTATATGTCTGTTGTATTATCCGCTTAAGTACAGGACACAGAGAAATGCACCCTGAACCTCCCTCTTTCATCGCTCGCTCTGGTCTGCAGTTCTGTTGTGCAATATAAGTCTCTTTTTTTGAGTTGATATTACTTTACTTTTCTTGGCAGACACTTTTATCCAAAGCGACTTACAGGGAGCTAGCGCTGGGTGTCTGGCTCAGGGAAACACCTGTTAGGGGATGGACTAGGAGTCAGACGGGGTTTAAAACCGGTGACCTACAGCATCCCATGCTGAACACTTAACCCATTGAGCTACCATTACCACCTTTTTGTATAGTGTTTGTAGAATTTATATTATTAATTCTATTGTTTTAGTTTTTGTTCTAAAATGTTTACCACGACCACGGTTAATGTTATGCATACATGGCAAATACAAAAATGAAATCACAGTTTCCCTGTTGCTAAAATGTAACGCACCCAAAGAAAAACCCTCACACAACCATCTGTTTGAATCACATTTTATTTAGGAGCAGTTTGCTGAGTAGAGTAATTTTAGATGAAGAGACAACATGATGAGACCCCCTGAGGCCGACTCCTGTGTCACACCTCCACACCACCAGTGACATCATTTATTCATTGTATTCCAGGACCCATCTAATTCTGTCATTACAGAAGCTTAATGTTCCCAAGTGCATGAAAAATACAGAAAACCGTTGCTGTTGTGTTTGTGATTTCAGTTTGAACCAACCGCCAAACAATCAGATTGGTGATCATCCAGTACTGTTGAGACGGGTGTAGTTCCGTGTGTGTGTGTGCGGTGAGGTAATTTATTTTTCCTGATTTCAGAAAACGCTTTTCTGATCAATAGAAATTGAGCACCAAATGCTTTTTAACTAAGTGTAGCGATTGGCTCCTCGATGCAATATAATTAACATAGTTAAGTGGTAATGACTGCAAACAAACGCCCACCGGTGACCAGAAATGTAGCTCGTGTGCTGAACAGAAGACTTACAGTTTCTTTTACTACACATTTCATTAGGAATGTAATTTTTTTAATTGATCTTTCATGTCCTTCTGGATAGTTTTCATAAAATAAACAGTAAGCCGAGAACTGGTGGAAAAGGTTTTCATTTCGCATCACAGAGCATCATCACAGGCAGAAATCAGCAGTTTCAGGACTTGATTCAGAGCTAATGAAAAAGCGTTTCTGTCATCATCAGAAAATAAAACTGCGGCAGGGATGAAACATTAAATTTAGGGATATTTGACTTAAAGACACATTTAATGACTCACAGAGCGCCGCCACATGTGTTCATGGTCGGCAGCGCTGGATGAATCGTGGGTACAGACAGACGTCTCTGATGTGATGTCTGTTCAGCAGCCAGGTGAGGAAACGCTCCAGGCCCAGACCGTAACCACCGTGAGGACATGTGCCGTACTTCCTCTGAGACACACACACACACACAGCAGCTTGTTAATACTTGTTAAAAATTTATAATTTAAATAATTAATTCCACGCTGAAAACACACTTCAGGTAACAAAACGCAACAAAGAGTGCAGTCCGTCCTTCTTTACCTGGTCGGTGTACCAGTAGTACGGAGTCGGATCGATTCCCTCTCTCTTGTATCCATCTAGCAGCTCCTCTGCGTCCCAGATACGCATTGAGCCTCCAACGATCTCACCAACATTTGGCATCAACACGTCAACCTGCCGCATGAAACGATCAGTTAGTGGATGTTAGATACACAGAGGAGGACAACTCCAATCTGTCCATTACCAGCTGCAGAGTCTGTGCAGCTTCTCCTTCTGAACAGACTTGAGTCCTAGCATTTATTAGTTATTACTGCGACAAGAGAAAACCCACGTGACAACAAGCTGCTTCAGCCTGTGGACTCGACAAACAGTGTGAAAATAATCAGCAGAGCTGTTGCTTGAACAATGTCGACTGAACGATGTGGCTTGTTGTTTTCCGTGCCTCAAAGGCTCAGTCTTGCTTCGTCTAGTCTTAGCGTACCAGTGCTGATGGCTTGTTTAAACTAGGTCCACGCTTCATACCGATTCAGTGAGGCGTTTGTCCTCGGGGCAGCGCTGCATGTAGAAGGATTTGATCTCAGCTGGGAAACGACACAGCAGGATGGTCTCGTTGATAGCGTCCGTCATCAACCTCTCTGGAGCCTCAGGGATGTCCTGACAGAGTCAGGGACACAGTAAAGTCAAAACATAATTAAATGATCATAGCAAGGTCTCTATTCCAAAACATTAACAAATTAAAAACTACTATTTCTCATTATTGCCAAAACCCCAGACTTACGTTATGCCACTTTGTAACAAATCAAATTATAATAATAAAGTAGAAATTTCTTTGATCGCGTCTCGTCTATCCGATGTTAGTTGGTTCAGCTCAGCTCTACGTATTTGTGCTACTCAGCATTTTCACACATGAAGATTATCAAGTCCAGATACCGTTTCACTGTAGTGAAGATCATGTGGGAGCCTGCTTGAGGCTGCTAACAGCAGCTGCTGTGTGAACCTGGCTAACTGCATTCAGCACAAGTCATGCATATGAAAGCATTAGGCTGTAATAACTATACACGGTGTGTATACACACACACACACACGCACACTCACCTCTGAATTAAAAAAAAATGTTCATTTAAAAATTAAACATGTGAACTTCTTATACCTCTCCAAACTCGTAGTAGGAGCCGTCGTCCTTCTTGACGTCATGCTCTCTGAGCCACTCGATGGCTTCACTGTAGTTCATTCTCTTGAACGGCCTCTTGGGTGCTTTAAAGTTCTGCAGGAAACATCACAACCAAAAAAAAATGATTATTATTGTTAACTCTGTCGATTAAGATCAAAAGCTCAGCTGTTCATCAAGCATCCAAATTTCTAATCAATGAACGTCCCTTCAGTCGTCAGGTTGTTCCTCAATTCATTGATTGTACAGGAGGAAACACACACAGCAGGCTGTTCCCTACAACATATTGTGATTTACCGGGTTGATGTCATAGAGCAGCTGAGCTGCAGGAGATTTGAGTACTCGGTCCACCACGTCACACACAAGGTCTTCCAGTCTGTTCAGCAGGTCCTCAAATGTTATGAAGGGACACTCTGCCTCGATGTGAGTGTACCTGTAGAACAGTATGAGAAGTAACCATTAAGATGATATTTATAGAGATATGAGTCACAGCACAGATTCCCAACACATACAATCTAAATGTAAATAAAAACCTCCAGAGGACCAATATTCTAACATGACCATCATCATGTGGATGGTGATGGTTCATGATAAGTGGTTTTTTGTACGACGGGGTCTTGTTCAGTCTGTTCTTCAGGAACTCTGACAGATGATCATCATGTGAGCTACTCACTCCGACAGGTGTCTGCGGGTGCGCGACTGCTCGGCCCGGTACGACTGAGCGATGCAGAAGGTGTCGCCCAGTGCAGGTATGCAGGTCTCCAGGTAGAGCTGGGAGGACTGCGTGAGGTACGCCTGCTCGCCAAAGTAGTTTAGGTTAAACAGTGTGGAGCCGCCCTCCACCTGAGTCTGCACCAGGGTTGGAGGAGTGATCTGCCCGAGAAAAAAAACACAACAGATATTATACGTGTCATAAAGCACAGACCAGCAGGAGAACACGGAGACAGCAGGGTCCTCACAGGCGGCTTGGGATGTAAATAATTAGACGATGTAGAAGATTTTTTGAAGGAAGGCACTGTTGTAGTGTTTCTACTCACCCCACCGTATCACAAATTAAAGGCTGTGATGTTGTTCACACGCCTTTATGACTAATTTCTTAATTAAAATAATGTGACTTTAATTGCACCGCCACACACAGGAGCAGCTCGTGTTGTTTTTTTTAACAGTGTTGCTACAAACTATCTGCTCAGCTCAACTGTTTTCTATCAGTTTTACACACCTGGCCAAATCCACAAAGACTGAAATCTTTATTTACCATAAAAGATAACTTTTAAAATATTTAATAAATGATTTGAATTCGACAGAAACAGTTTGATAAAAAATTTCTCAGGCTCGAAGGTTCTTTTGTCACCATCAAACCTGATGTAACAGAAACCAAACACCTTATTCCTACTTAAAGATGAATAATTAGTTGCCACCTCATAGTATCCGCGGCTGAAGAAGTGGTCCCTGAAGCACTGTGTGACAGTGGATCGGACTCGCAGGATCTTGGAGACGTTCTCCCCTCTGATCAGCATGTGCCGGTTGTTCAGCTGAACGTCTACGTCTGACTCTTCGTTCAGCAGATTGTCGGCGCCGCCTGCCGGAGCCAAACCAATCAGCTCCCAGAAGTCGCAGTGCAGCTCGTGGCCTCCAGGCGCCTGGGAATGGGAGATTCACAGGAAAGACCTTTGTATTTCGCTAGTAAACTGGATGAAATCTGAAACCAGTTTAAACCAAACCAAAGCTCCTTGTCGTTTTGTTTTGTTGTAATGATAAAAAATAGGTGTCATCAGAATAACTGGAGTTATTGGTAAAACAGAGACGATGCTTAAAAAAAAACAGCTAAAGCTAAGAAAGGCTAACATTAACATCTGATGTTTAGTTTCAACATATTGAAGGTTATCACTGAGCATGAGCAGGTACATGTGTGTTGGACCAGTGGTGTTTGGATGAATGCAGGCTTGTAGAGTAAGACACAACACTGGTAGAGAGTAGTGCTTCTTGTTGTGCTGTGAAGGAGGCATAGCCTTATCTAGATGTACATGGTGTACTGACTTGGATCTGCAGCTAAACCAACGTGGAACCAGCACTAGCACCACGCTCAGGTCATTAAAAATGGGCACTGAAGAATAAAATAACTTCTAACAAGAATAATACAGGTAAACTGATGCTGATTATAGAGGTAACCTCACATTCCTTAAACCTAATTGAGATTAGAGAAACATCATATGTCTTTACTTACTTTAAATATCGTGTGTGTAAAGGCATGCGTCCCAATACTTTTGGAAATATAGAGTGACAGCAAGGTAATGGAAAGTGAAACTAACTAACCATTTTAATGTAAATATGGCTGATTTCCAGTATAACCAGTTTACATGGAATGAGAACTGGAACTGCAGGTGGTGTGTTTACCTGTTTCCCCTCAGGAACTGCCGTGACCGTCCCATACAGAGCCACGGTACTCTCCGTAGACAACATCAAGCCGTTGTAGCACTGGCACTGAAGACAAGAGGACAACAGTGACCGTGGTAAATACAACCTCAGTCAGAGATGAGAACGTACGAACCTCTAACTACTTAAAGTACACACAGTTTATACCTATAACAAAAACTACAGATGGGTTTTCCACCAATCGTGTCATCACAGGGATTTAACTCACTTTCTGAATAAGTGTAAAAAGCACACATTATGTATAAATCTGTACCAGTTTATCAGACAGGACACACTGGAGGAAACCAGTTCCATCTCTCAGCACGATGAACATCAGGTTCTTCCCTGCAGAAGAACCACAAATAACACATATTTAAAAAGGTGCCGTCTTAAGCGCAGTCAGCAGTTAGATTCTTATTTAAACAGTCAAATCCTGATGAGCAACAAAGCCATTTTCATGCTCGTCACCTTGTCTCCTGAGACGATGCACCCATCCAAACACTCTGACTCTTTGGCCTCTCTTTGGTTCCAGATGTTGGATTTTAACCTGCACAACACATATGTCACTCCTCTTTAGATCACTGAAATGTATTTGAGTGTTTGGTAAAAATATCAGAACTTCCCACTTCAAAGATGAGCATTAGCCTTTAACGACTTAAAGACTTGAAATACGGCTCACAGCCAAGAAATAATCAGCGCAATATCCCAGATACAAAAGCATATTCTCTAGCTTCTGAGAGAAACCTGCTGACAGCCAATATCAACTACTTTCAGCAGTTTGATCTTTGTTTGAAACCAGGTTTTTTTACATGCTATTTACTGTGGTTCACAGGAGCTTTACGTTTTAATTGTGATTTAATTGTAGGATGTCATGTATCAGATATGAGTGAGATCAGTCTCTTTATGTATACACATCAACCGAATGATGCAAAGTAATAATCTAAATATTTTATATATATTATAATAAATAAATGGCTACAACAAAATCTAAATGCAAAAATTCATATTTTTAGTAACAATAAGAACATTAAGACTAATTTAGCGGAGACCATGTGAACTGGAAAGACTGACCGTGTCGGGCTCAGGCAGGCTGGGGTCCTTCTCAATGACAGTCTTTTTAGCTTCTTCAAGGTTCTTCTCTCTTCGCTCATTGTCCTCCGCCTGCACAACCAATGTGGAGCAAAGATTTAAATACGCTACAGCTGCTTCTTCCTTTGACTTTGAGTTACACAGTGACATACTTTCTGTGCGAGATTTTACGGTGTGCTGGTGACAGGAACAAACATGGCGTTGCTTACAGTATGTACTGTCCTGTACATGCTGTATGCAGTATGTTCCTCTAACAGGAGCTAATGTACTGAGAATAGTGGAACACACACCTCCTTCTTTTCTTTAGCATCACTCTTCATCTGCTCGCGGTTAAAGGCTTTCTTTGCATTCTTCATCTGTGTCTTAGAGATCACTGCCCAACGCTGAGGGAGAAGGAAAACACACAACACAGTGATTTGATGCTGCTTGAAGATTAGCAGTGGATTGTTGTTACAGGCGAGGAATTTGTAACCAACCTCTCCTTCCTTCTGTGATTCTACGTAGATGGTCGGGAATGGCTCCTTCCCAGCGAACAGCAGAGCCTGCAGAAATTTGATCGAAAACATTGATGGAACTAGCATCAAACCGATCACATGAGTCATCATACATAGGCAGGGTAGGAAGAAAACATGAAGAGAGGTGTTAGCACAACGCAATGACACAGGTCACAAAACATTTTGAAAAATGTAGTCTTTCTATTGCAGTATCAACAGAAGGGGAAGGCAATGACACAAAGGGTAATATGACCAAGTCACCAGCAGTGGTTTGTTATGCTCTATGACCACTTACACCGAGAGGACTCTTGAAGGGTTTAAGCTCAGTGCCATCTCCATCCTGGTCGCTGCCACATTTGTCTGACACATACAGCTCACCTGCCAAAAAAGAATATAACAATAAATAATAATATTACAGTTCCCATGTGTTTTTCATTGTCAGAGACAGGGTAGGGGAATCAGAAAGTAATGGCTTTTGGCTTCTGATGCAGCAGTCTTTACCTTTTGTATTGTAGCTATAAAAAACTCAGGTTGCTGAAGCTAAAATTAAAACTGCAAGTTAAACATAACGTTACTCTTAAATAAACAATTAGTTTCTTATAGAAAGTCAGAATCACCTGCAAGAAGAAGTCCTTAGCGCATAGGAGGCTAGGAGCCAAAACTGAAAGCACATACGGTGGCTTAAAAACATGTTAATGGCCCTGCTGACTAGTTAACGCGGCCTGTTGACGAAAAAGATGTAAAATAAGAAAGCCAAGTCAGTTTCACAGGCCGGTTAACCGACGCAGCCCCTTAGCTGCTGACAGCTGTCAAAGCAAAAATATTAGCCTCATGCAGGTTTTAGCTGTTATTTCATTCATTTGGTAGTCTCTTAACTATCTGAATTTTGTGGGCCTGCTCTTAATGAATGGATAATAACGAACCAGTCTAGTCATAAATCGATATTAGCTAGTTGCTAACTGCTAATATCACTGAACGTGATGCAATATGCAAGACACACATGTCCTATAAAGCTAAAGCAGCTAGCTAGCTCCGGCTAAGCTATTTTCACCTTACCCACTGAGACTTGATCCACACCTTTTGTTATCTCTGCTGCCATGTCAGTCCAAGTGCTACGACGGTCCGCCTGGAAGAGGAACCTATATGATTTTAATTTAGAAAATAAAGACGAAAGCCAGTAGTTGAGGTTGCCGGGTGGCACCCACCAGCAGCGGACATGCAACTTTACGTCAGCCGTGCCGCAGCTCGCTGTAGTCGGCAGAGGAGGCGGTAGCTTGACTCCCTTTGTCCTTTCTCCAGCGCTGATTGGCGATCGTGTAAACGTCACTTTCACAACAATGAACCCGATTGGTGAGGTTCCGTGTCAGTTATGCGACAACTCCCTTTTAAAAAATGTAAATCAATTCCACTCAGTTTTATTTATATAAGAACAGAAGTCATCTTGAGGCACCTTACATTGTACATTTTTTTGAGTAAAATAAACGTGTAAACAAAAATGTGAACGTATGAAATATATATAGATATGAAATAATTGCTTTTTAAGTACTTTATCTTCCAAATATTATATAATAAGTTTATTAAGTCATAAAAAAATAATTTATAAAATCATCTTTAAAACACAGAATGAAAGAAAGAGCACTATATCAAATTACTATCAATAAGTTATTATGTGTTTTGGGTTCTGTCTCTTTACAGTTTCTTTGATTTCAACAGAGACTCCATCAACAAACATTCAGAATACAGCACAGATTGGACAGATTGAGCGAATGTGATCTGGACTTTGTAGAGGAGAGTCTTGAAACTTCCAGCAGTGTAGAAGAACAAAATACCTGTACCTGCACTATGATCCAGAAACAAAGCTATTGTGGATTCTTGAAAGCCTGAGATGGCAGTCCTAACGTTGGTATGTCTAAATTCTTAACCATCACTGAAACATTGTAGTACCCGAGACGTGTCATTGTTTCATGTCACGCATGATGCTGGCTTCACTAAGATGCTTCTCCTGGAGAGTGACTTGAGATTTCTGATGAAACTTGATCTACTGCTTCAAATCTGTGAGGAATTTCTCACTGTCATTCACGGCTTTATCAGCTAAACAATTGATAGCCTCCACCTTTTACTAAAGGTTCTTTGCTGGATCTTTTGTCAACTCGCCCCAATCTCTTGCTGTTCAGTTCTCAGTTCTTTATGCTGCAGGTGGAACTGTGTTGTGACCTTTGTGTTCATCCATGGAGAAGAGATAACAGTTACACTGCTGATCAGTGCAGTGGAAAATCTTCATCACCTCAGGGTGACTTGAATGAGGACTCTTGAAGCATCTCGATGGGATCAACCAGAGTGTGTTTTTTAAAGGCTGGAGACTCATAGTGACGCTGGTCACAGAAACACACCACTCAAGACAGGATTGAATGGCTTTTAGCTTTATGCCTTTATGACTTTTACTGCTGATCCAATAAAGCACAGTCAAACAGAAAGAGCAGAAATTGAAGAGCAACAATGCACAGTCTATAATTATTATTAAGTGTTACACAGACCGGCAATTCTCAACCTGTGGACCACGGCCTGCATTCTGATAGTAATGTGATGAAAATCAACTACAGAGCCCCAAAGCTACATGGGGAAAATCTGAGTCACATTATTCTTTAGAGCAACAATTAAGTCATATGTGTAGACACATAGATTAACGAGGCTAATCCATGCACACACAGTTGAGTTCCTTCTCCTTTCCATGCCACTTCTCAGGCTCCGTAGCCGATTGAATTTCTTGTGCCTTCCTGTTATGCTTCTGTGCAGCACAAAGGAATCCGTTACCTCCTGTAAACTAAGTATTTAGCACAAAGCTGACACACATTTGAGAAAAAACAATCATCCTTGCTGAAAGTGTAACAATAATATGTCTTTTTTAAAAAGATAATTCTTTTATGGCTGCCCTTACCTTTACAAAGAGACTAAAGAGGGATGACATCAGAGTGGTTACCTGTCCTCAGCCCAACTCTTACATTGAGAGGCTGAGTGAAAATGGTCTGGACAATGTAGGAGAGAAGTTTCAGAAACGCTAGTACAGAAATCCTGTTCTATGATCCACACACTGGAGACGTTAACCATCACCTTTTGTTGAGCTACTATTCTTGCATGTGACTGCTACTAAAAACATCTGCTCCACTTAAATCAACTTCCCAGTAGCAGGGTCTTGTTTCACAGGGCTGTGCAGTTACGGCACGATAAAAAGTACAACACTCCACCCATCTCATCTGTTCAGGCTAAAGCTGTCCTAGTACTTCATCACTTAGTGTTCTTGTCAAAGAAGCAGACTTGAGGCACGTGCCTTTGAAAAAGGACTGTGTTTTATTTACAGTGGTTTTCATCAGAATTACAATACAAATGATTAATAGTCTCCACAGATGGAGAATTCATTCAAGCACTGGAGGAGGATAGCTTTAGGTTGTGTGTGTGACACAGCAGATTCTGTTGCAGCTTTTGGCAAAGGGAAAGTCCATGAATGTATCTGAAGCCTCCTCCTCTTTTGCTCCTCTTCCTCCAATTCCTTATCCCATTATCCATTCAGTGACTCTCTCCTTTCTTCCCCACAACCTGCACAGCAACAGAATAACGATGATCATTCACGCATACAACACACTTACAGAAGTGACCAATCTCACGCTGCCAACTGTTCCATACCCTCTTGAAGTCGTTCATGTTGGTGGCCTGTACTGGAGTGCCTATGAATGTCAGGTAGTTGATTTTTGTCGTCTCCTCGTCTCCTTGGTTGGACTTAATAAACAACTGGTAAAACAACAAAGAGAAAGACAATGAGTGTCAGTGACCACCATCCAAGTGATACTAGAAATGATGACTACCGTGTTCTGTTTGTAATCCGCTCTTACCGTGACACTCTGAACGTTCTGAAACTTCACATAGCGCAGAGGAATCAAGCCATCTTCCTTGTAGTCTTCCTCTGTCAGCTCGAGAGTCTGAGTGGCTTCGCTCCGCTCGGCGTCGTCAAAACCCATCGACCGGGGGAGATTAATGAACACCTTCACCACCTTAGGGGCCTGGGCTGGTAAGTGTAGCAGGAGGAGGAAAGAAAGGGAATTAATGTTATTAAACAGATTAGAGGTTCAGATTAATGACAGCAGGAGAATGAAAACTCACCTAAGTCTGAGGACAGCAGCTTCATAGAGAAGAGCTTCACAGGCTGGTTGAAGGCGATAGTTATCAGCAACTGCCCACAGGAGAAAAGCAAGGAACATTTTAAAAACACTTATGTGGATTTTGCTTTTCCCACTTAATTATAGTCTGAGTTTTATTTTAATACAACGAGGCATCTGTCTGCCTGACTATCAGTCCACTCATTTAGCTGCTCCGCTCTGTTTAGGGTGTGCTTGTCTTCAGCCTTTTGTCGCACACGTGCTCCTGTGAAATGTGTCAAGTTGCTAACGATACAAACCAAACATTTCCTGTTGTTGCTGTTCGTCTTAAGTAAGTATTAGGTTTTCAGTTGTTTGAAAAAAGAAAAAGTGTTGACATATGAGAACTGCAAACAAAAGAGGAAGATACAGCTCATACCTGCTCATCACAGTCAGACTCCATGTAAGATGAGTCTTTGATTAAGCAGTTGTCGAAGCCACAGTCATCGCTCTCGTTGAGGCATTCACAGCCGGCTTTGTTGACAAAAGGCATGAGGTCCATCTGAAAACAAACCAGACGCACTCAACTTCTGTTTCTATTTCAGCCTGTAACATTTATACTGCAAGTATCTGGTTTCCAGTCTCTCCTGGTTACACTAATGCTTGACTTTCCACTTCTATGACACATACTACATATCTTGTCTACTGGCTCTTTAAGCTGCTAACCAAAAATGCTTCAATGGTGATGCAAAAAACCGCAGCTGATGGTAAACTTCTTACTAAATCCTACAGCAGCAGTGCTGAGGGTTATCAGAAATATCGTCAACTCACATATCCCTTTGGAATGTCGGAGTCCTCGCTGTTTCCCGGGTCGTTCTCTGTGTGCTGTTTGATCTTCTCCTCCAGACCCGCTGCGTCTGCCCCCTGATACTGATCCACCCTGACCCTGTTCCTGAAGAACAAGAACGTTGGTGTGGCTGAGATGTTGTTGGCTGCTGCTGTCGCCTGAGGGAAAGAGAATCGGTTCAGTAAAATGTATTCTGTATCCAACTTTTCTTTAATAGGAACATCTTAAACCCTTTACACGTTTCTGGTTGTGTGCCAGTATCTCTGTGTGGTTAATCTGCGTCAGTGAATCAGGATGATGTTTTTCTGCCTGTTACAATACAGCAAATTTATGATTACTATGCACAATATTTGCTAACCAATCAGAAACTGGGACAAACTACAAAGGAAAATGTAACTAAAAGCACCTGGTGGATCATTGCATAACTAAAGAGTCAGTGAACTGTTTTTCACTGTGTCTGTCCACAAATACAAGTTAAAACTTTATCATACAAAGTATAAAACAAAAGACGAGATTCAGAAATTACTTCACCTGCTCTGGGACCATGCTCATTAAAGATGGACTGAGATAAAGTGGAAACTGTCCAAATTGGAAATTCTTTCTGAAAACAATTTATTATCAGCGCACACTTAGAAGGTGCATCATAGATGTTGACAAAAGTCAACATGATGGTAAGTAGTGCACATAGCTTTAGTGCACATAGCATAGATAACTACCTCTGTGAATGTCTGATTAATGCTCAGCAACATCTATAGGTTTGGAACAAAAAAATCTTATTTCAGAAAAACAAAGTCAAATTAAGTTCTGTATGTATTCTAAATGAGGATGGCTTTGGCAATTGTACCCGTCAATGCTACACCTGGGTCATCACCTGCCATTGTTCGTTTCTCCAGTTATGTGAGAACACTGTTGGATGAAACGCTTGTTGTGATGGATGTAGCAGCCCGACTTACCTGACACACGTGTACATCGACTTCCAGGAAGACGACCTGTGGGTACTTGTTACTCAACATGTTGAATGCTGGGGCTATTCTGACACAGGGCCGACACCTGAGGAAACAAAGGATGGTGTGTGTGTGATCTGCTCTGGTCTCTTAACTGTTGGTGGTTAAACAGCTAGCTCATTCAAATATAAGAACCTAACAACTATTTTGATGATCAAGGATTAGTTTAGTAGTAGTTATTTATCAAATTATCCAAAATCTTCAATCCCTCTCAGTGTTCTGCTTGTCACTGTATGATCATTAAATGGTCACTCAAACATATTAATATGGCATTTCTGTACTGTTAGCTTAAGATATATCAAGGACAAAGTTGGTAACTTAAGTAAGGATTGTAAATTATGTGACTCAATCTCTTGGTACCCGATAGTTTAAATAATGTATTTATCACAATCACAACAATGATTATTACCTAACTGATACTGTTTTTTTGAGGAATCCAATCTGATCAACATAGGCAGTGTTTGTAGGAACCCTTCAGTTCTCTCTGGCAGCCAGACTCTACGGTGGAGGTGCTGCTTCTAAACAAAGTTAGTAGCCGCACTGTTAATTATGTTTTTTTGTTTTGGAATATATTTTATCATATAAATGGTACACTGAAGAATAGTATAAGTTGTTGTTCATTTGATGTTGTATTTGCCTAATATCTAGAGCTACCATGATTGGATGATTTTTATTTTTTTACACAAAAAACACAGAAACAAGAAGGGGGCTGACTTAGCTGACTTAACATGACTGCATTTCGCATTTAATTTATGTGACACATATCTGACGTGTTTATTGACACAATGGAGCAACGCGAATCTAATGGCAATATATTCATCAAACTTTCAACAACAAGAGTCACTCGCAGCTCCTGGAAAGTTAGACATAGGCTTCTCAACTTTATATACTATAATCTTTTTTAGTCCGACATACATGATCCAACATATCAAATAACGCTAATTTCATTGAAAGGGACTGCTGTCATGTCATATCATCTAATATCATATCATCATATCATCTATCATCTTAAAAACATTAAAGATCCAAACCTCGTAATAAGTACAATCAAAGTGGACACACGTTAACGTTACGCACTGACTAATGGCACTGTTAAAATCATAACATGTTAAATAATATTGGAGTGGCCAATGTTGTAGCGTTTCATTTATAGTCCACTCTCGGTTAAATTAGCCAGCACAATATCAAATCTTACGACACCTCACACTGTAATACTGCTATGTCATTGTAAGCAACACGCCTAGCTAGCACCTGCTAACGGCAGCATGCTAACTTAGCTTTTCTGGCTAAAAAGCTACTCCTGTCAAAGAAGGTTAGCGTAGCTAACCAACTCATGTCACCGATGCCAAATAGTCAAACAGTATACCCTCTGTGTTTCCAGGTTTTCTGCTTAAGACATCAAAGCCCGAAACCAATTTGTTAGCTAAGCTTACCCAGCCATTGTGAACTTCACCACGGCGAGCCTGGAGCCGGCGGCCGCTAGCTCAGGTTGGAAGTCCGGGTCGCTCCCAATGACTTTAACTCCGACCATGGTACAGTTTGCAGCTGTGGTATTTGCTGTTTACCCGGGGGGTGTTCAGGGCAAAAAATACACGAGCCCAACGAGAACAAACTGTTATGTTTTTAGCTTTATGTAAGTATATTAGCTAACTAGCTGGCCGGTTTCTAAAGCACACTCTCCGGGTACAGTAAGTTGCCTCAGAATGCAGACTCCTGATAGGCCAATAGAACCAAGGAGAGGCGGGCTTTGTCTTCTTCTTCTCTGATGTCTGGTACTTCAGGCGCTTTTTCGCCCATCATTGACACCTAAAGGAAGAATTTCCAAAATTCTTAAATCCGCAAGACGGGACAAATATCTTTAACAATGCGGTCATGCACTTGTTTAATTTACTGTCATTTAAAGTCTAGTTTTTAACGTTCTCTTTACAAAACAATTTATTTAACTTAGTAATAACGCAATATACCCAAAATAGTATTCAGGGTATTTAGTAGCACCAGGATTAGGTTTACTTCACAGTCCATCATTTGTAATTGTAATGTTCAGATGCTAGCTGCCAGGAGTGCAATACATACATAGGAGTCAGACAGGGTTTTGATCCTTCGACCTTCTGCATCCCAGTCTAAAGCCTAACCCACTAAGCCACCAGGCTGCTGGTGGTCATTTCATTCTGCATCCACAGATCTTTTTCAATCTGAGGGAAGTTGGCCAGTGACCACAAACTTATAGGCTCGTTAAGTGAAACAAAGGCAGGGGAGGGGTGTGGGTAGATGTAACAGCTCCACCCCTGACAGCTCCTCCTACCCCATACAGAAAACCCACCATGACTGCTTCCAAGAAAAGTACACCAGAAGAACCTTGTTATTCGGGTTATGCAGGGGTGGCAAAAAAGCTCAGAGGGTAGAGAAGTCATCTTCCAACCTAAGGGTCAGCGGGTCGATTCTCTGTCTCCACAAAAGCTACATGTCCTTGGACAAGACACCGATACCCTGTAGTAGCGCAGACACAGGTCTAGCAGCTGTCCAAACAACAAACAACAATTTCCCCAAGAGGATCAATAAAGAATTCATCATTATCATCATACATATATGGCTAGTGTGTCTGAAAGACCACATACCTGTCCACTTCAAACCCACTAACACAATGAGACTTGCCCATCCCAATGACCGGATACCAAAGCAATGTAGTGTATGCTGTTCAGTGCAGTGAAGAGTGCCTTGGGCTGTACATTTGGAGAACCCAAACAGCCTATACAGCTGGAGGATGGTCCAGCACAGAAGGAGCAACACATCAGGGCCAAAGTCAGCTGTGTACGTTCATCTGAATAAGGACACTTATTAAAAGACCAAAATGTACAAATACTGCACAGGGAAGACAGGTGATTTAAGAGAGGAGTGACAGAAGCTTTACATGTGTAAATAAACTCCTCACTCAACAGGAGTGGAGGTCTCAGGCCCAATTTATCATGAACCTATCATGTTGCCCTTTCATCTACCCCTGGAAAATCAGGCCCAATTCACACGTCCACCAGATTGGCCACCCTTAACGAGCCACCTAATGGGGACAGGAGGAACTGCCCTTGGTGGAGCTCTTACCCACCCCCTCCACTGCCCTTGTT
The DNA here is from genome assembly GCA_032270685.1 of Microctenopoma stevenorrisi. Classification (NCBI taxonomy): domain Eukaryota; kingdom Metazoa; phylum Chordata; class Actinopteri; order Anabantiformes; family Anabantidae; genus Microctenopoma; species Microctenopoma stevenorrisi. The sequence continues at coordinate 9,190 of JAUMTR010245673.1, read as the reverse complement.
TAACTTATCAAGCCTATTCAAAACAGTTGTAAGGTGAAACCAACCTGGAGGATAAATTTGGGATCACCAAATTCCCTCAGATTGAAAAGGTTCTGTGAATGCAGAATGAAATGTCTCTATGTTAAAAAAAAAAAGTCCAGTTTTCATGACTAAACCTTCAGACAACTTTATCTGGATGATTGATTATCTTCAGACTACATAATGTCTTTTAGTGGACATTCACTCAAAAGAAACACAATTGTATGCACTCCCTCATATTTTTACGTCTCCCTATGACCGTAAACAGAAGTTCATGTACATACTGTATGATTGCTCGTTGGGAAGTTTTTAGTACACTTCGTATCACCAGGACTTTGTCTGGTATACATTATCTCTGATATGTGTTTTGCACATTCACCTGCTTTACTTTACTTTTTTTCAGTTTGTTGAGCAGAATTTTCGTTAGGTGGCACTGTTGCTCAATGAATGGAGGAGAGAGCACAGATCCACTTAGTTGAACTTTTATTCAACCAGGCAGCATCAGAGAGGTAAAACATGTGCTCCCTGACCACACCTAGTAAAAAACTAATGTAGTTTCTCATTTGACTGCCAAGTCACGGTGACAAATCAGTGTTGTTGTTACTATTGAGACAAGAAATGCGCAGAATGGCTTACATGTTTCTGTACGGCCCCAATTTCAGCAATTCACTCTTAAACTGGCACTGGATCTTCTAATTTACAGTTTGTGTTATGCATCAACAGGATTTCTGTGAGTGTAACAGAACTAGAACCATGGCTAAAGCTCATGCTCTGGCAGAATTTTAATTCTTCCAAAACTGTCTGCTTTAGAGCAAGTCGACGTCAAAGGTAGACACATGCCTTCTCCCAAGCCACATCTAAGGGTAGTTTGAAAGGGGTGATGTAAAACTTTTATAAAAAGTACTTGTAGTGTTAACTGTTATTTTCTTTCCATGTCAAAATGTGACAAATAATGTCAAATGGTTCCTGCTGCAAACGATTACCTGGTTTAATTAAGAATTCAATTACGCGCCTATGTCCGTACGTCACGTGACTCGAACACCTCCGCGCCCACTTCCGCAGCTGCGGCCCCGCTGGATGCTGCACGTTGTTTTTAACAGGCTATTGACTAGTTGTTTTTGCGCAGGGACGGGTCGGACCGGTCCGGCAGGTTTGTGCGGGAGTAAAGCAGGTGAGGGAGAAGAGGGGGCAGGGGCGAGTAAGGGCGGGGAGCCGCTGCAGAAAGCCGGAAGAGGAGTCAAACATGGAGCGGTGACAACACTCACTCCTGAACACGGATTGAGGACAGGATTCACAATTTGAAATAAATCCACAAAGGTGACACTAGGTGAGTTTAATTTAATATATAAACTTTTTTCTTTCGTTTGACTGTCTTGCTTTGAGTTTGGGGCGATAAAAAACACGAAGACATGACAGTGCTTCACCTGGGCGCCTGCTGAACTCACCTTTCCACCGTTTCAGTACAGGTGACACCTTGTTTCAGTTTTTATCCGCTGTGGGGGATGAAACTGGTAACGAGCAGTTGTTTTTCAATTTTTGCAGGATATAGCTGTACATATATAGTTTTCGCAACCTGTGTCCGGAGTTCTGGCACTTTTACAGACCTTTTCAAAACAAAAGAAATTAGATTCACCATTTAATTTAAAAACACAAATTTATTAAAAAAAAAGTAAGCCCATCATATTAAGCTCAGTGAGAATAGATAGGTTTAAACACTCCTCTAAAATGTTTAAAACAATCTTAAGAGTTTTGTTGTTAGATTTTAGTTTGAGCAAAGGGTACATAATAATCTAGCAGCCAGTACTTTCTTACAGTGCAGTAAGAAAGAAATGGCATACAGTGCAGTTTTACTCCTCTAACCACTTTGAGATATTCTATTGGCACCAGCAATTAACTAAATTGTTCAAATAATATAGCCTAAGGTTTCCGCCTGTCTTTCCATTGCAGAATCAGCTCATAATCGTACCATCATGACTCAGAAAAATATTATGGGGAAAAATAATAAACACCAGTTGGAGGGAAGAAAGTATTTTTGGTCTGATTGCTGCTTCATCCAGATTGTAGGAAGACTTTTGTAGTTCAGCACTAATGTTGGAGGAAAATACAGTTATTTTATGTGTGTAATCCCAGAAAACATTTAGTTAATTCAGCTAATAATTCCAGGTTGACCTGAAGACAACAACTCATGTTTATGTGTTGTAAAGGGATCTGAAAAGTGAATCTAGAATTTCAGTGAACTTTGTAAAACTAGTAAAACGTACACAAATACATTTTTCATTAAGTTAACACATAAAGCTTAGTTGATTTGATGTTGTACAGTTTGTGTAGGAAATGTTTTTATTATTGTGGTGAATGATTCTACCTCTTAATTATTTCATTTTTAATCACATAAAATTGTTGACCTGGTTGAGCTGATCAACATGTGGTTATAGACAGAGCTTTATAATCTAAAAAAGTTTGCTGCTGTGGTGGTGTTTTTGGACTAATGGTGCAATGTGCGCTTCTTATTAATACCCTATTTTCTTTTTTTGTCAAGTTTATCCGTGTCTCTTTTCTATACATGCATTATTTGTAAAGGAAATACAGGCAATACTACTTCCTGTAGTCACAAAATGAAAATGTTACACACACACTGCTTCGACACAACAGCGGGTAGCCGCTGTTGTGTCGAAGCACAGTGGAAATGCCCAACCAGTGTGGACATTTTTCCATAAACAAGCACAGAAGTTCTTGTTAAGCAGACAAAGCAACTTGGAGTCCTTTTGATTAGGGAAATGTTTGTCTCCTTATGGAAATGGTTGACCTTGGAAGCAGTGATGGGGAATTTGAATCGTGAACTGAGAGGCAAATCAACACTGAAGGTTTAGCTCAGGTGAATGCGTCACAGCAGCTGTTTCAAATCTTATGAATGTTTTTCCATACAGATGTCTCTGATTTCTATTTGGGACTGGACCTTTTTGTGGGTTCTTTGTCCCCTATGTACTCATTGTATCAACATTTGCCTTGATGGCACCTAAAACAACAGTAAATAGTTGTCTAGGAGACTAACATGCGAAGAGTCTCGGGCTAGAATGAATGTATGTATGAATGAGATCCAGTCTTGCTTGCTCCAGAGTGCAAAAAAGATCACAGGTAACTTTTAAATCAGCCAAAACCATATGTGCCAGAAACATTTTCCCCTGAAGCCTGAACTTTACCAAAGTGTCATTCGACACACATGTTTACTGTAAGTAAAAACAGGCAAATTAGGATGCAAATGAAACTTGGACTAAATTGGTGATGATGATGATTCAAGCGTTCGTGTTTGTTGGATTTCACTTTGTAAAGGAAGATGTGATTTGTCATAATTGGTGCTAAGCTCTCTGAGGACGACTGCAGATTTCAAATGACCCAATCTTCCACAGAGGAATGCAACCTCTCACCCTCGTGAGGTTCCAGTTCCTTGCTCAGGAGCCCTGACATTGTGTGACTGCAATAGCAGCTGGTGTCCCGGTGGATTGTCTGTACTACAGCTGTGAGTAAAATACTGATGTATTTCACTGCAGCTTAATGTCATCCACCTCTATTACGAGAGTGTGATGAAAAATTGCCCAATCATTGGCAAAATAATACTTTGTTCCTATTGCTGCTTTTTCAAAATTCTTTTTTTGACATGTAATAAGCTAGACATCCAATAAATTAACAAAAAACATGGGGTAAATGAATAATGAAAATAATATAAAGTATATAAACAAACACAAGTTGGAGCCTTATACTTTATAATGCTAGAGCATGTAAAGCTTAACAGAAGGAAAAAAACACTCACCTTGTGCTGTCGTCCATCCCGAATAAAAACTAAATATTGACATCATTAGTATAAGAAATTTCACAGAAATAAATATAACCAGCACAGTCACAGACGGATGATGACAAAATGTTAAAAACAAATATAAAACTATGTATATTAGAATGCCAGACTGATTTGACGTGATGTTTTTATGCCTAGGTTGACCAATTATGTGATAACACGAAAATCAACAGAACAGATGCTTTTTAATACAATTTATTATTATAATTCTTATTCTTATTCTTATAACCCTGACACGTGACCAGACAGAAATTATGCCCACTTAATAATTTAAAATACACATCTGAATGTTTTTCCATCATTCAGTGATAAGGAGGCCACTATTGCGGATGTTGATTTATAGCCCCGCCCTGCGCGACACAGGTTTACTTTTTTAGGCTGACTTAAGAGCGCACATGATTGAGGGTGTGGGCGTCTTCCAGTGACAGGTGAAAAGCTAGAAGAAAATCCCAGCAATAAAAGCAAGGATTTAAAGGATCATCAGCAATGATTATTAGTAAGCTCAGCATTATTTGCAAGCCAGAATCAACTCTATCTGCTTAACACGTTTTTATTTTGTGCCCTCGCTGTCCCCATACTTTAATCTTATTGAAATGAGTTAGACCCCAAAAAAGCCTGTAAAGTGAAAAAGCGAACAGAGTAAAGTAAATTCTATTTTAATTGACAGCGATGCACAGAACAAACACTGCTTGCTTGTAGTGTTTTCCACTGGGTTATTGTAAGTGTCAGTTGAAACGGATTCCCTTCAGGCACTGCAGAAATCCGACTCTTGTGCTAAACTCACTGATAACATCTGTTCTCACTCGCCCTGGGACCTCAGTGCGCTGGCGAAAATGCTTTGCATTCTCCTCTGTTGCAGCTCAGACCTCGTGTCACATGGAAGGAAAAATGACCTTCTGTAAAATATCTTGAAATGCTTTCTTTTCTGAAACCTCCATGTGTCAATGAGGTTTCCTTTACAGGAGATGTCATCAGCTTACTAATTAAATTTTTTAAAATTCTAAATTCGGCTAAAGGCCAAGACAGAAGCGGCTGGAGGAACTCATATGTTTCAGAATAACTTACCCTGCCTACGTTTGTTGTAGTCTTGCTCAGGTTTACAGGGTTTGTTATAATTTAAGAGTAACCTGTGTGTCCTATAGTCTGGAACGTCGGCTCTGGGAAGTGATTTTAGTCATGTGCGTGTGTGTAAGACGAGCACACCGCTTTTAGTGATGCACTCGTGTAACCTTGTCAGACTTGTGATGCAGCAGAACCAGATATTTAATCCTTTTTTAATTCCATACATTCCTCTTCCTTGTCAGAACCTGACCTGCGACTGTGATGCCAACAGTTTAGCTGGGGTTGCAGGTGTTTAATATTGGAAGCAGCTAATGTGCTGCTGGTTTCAGTGGACTACAGTGGGCATCGCTACAGGTTTTTCATTTCCACACTTACAGTCCGGTGCCCCAACACATACATGTCTTTTTTGTAAAACACTAGAAAAAAGATGTAGACACAGAGGTGTAACTACTAAAAGGATGGAAGTTAGATTTTTCTCTTCTTTCTCTTTTCTTCATCATTGGTGCTTGAATGTTTGAGAACCCTGTCTCTGATTTCTATGCCTAGTACCGAAACTAGATTGAGGGGCCGTTTAATACGGTTTCCTTTGTGTAGTTGCTGATCACGTTTCAGAGATCATGCAAATACAATTGTTCTGATAACAGAAGAGCATAAAGCACTAATGTATAATAGAAATGTGCAGTAATAGTGTTTTCCTTGAGCAATAGACTTGTGTGTTAGGAGCATTCCCTCCTGTGGGTTTACTGTCGTCACTCAAGTATGTTCTCTGTCAGTTCCTGCCCCCTTCTTCTTTTCTTGCTCTTTGTTGTTTGCCTCAGCCACACCCCCGCGATTCTGCTTCTGTGATTCAAAATTTGAAGGTACACTCCTGTCAATAAATTTCAGTCCAGTGGGAATTCCTAATCACAGCATGGACTAATCATTAGCTACCATGTTCATCATCACATGGTGTTCCCTGAACAACGAATGCAGACCTCAGTCTCAAGAACCTGCCAGTATCTGAGGACTCTAGCTTCTATGTCTTGATGCCAAAGACCTGTTTTGTTTCAGGTTTTTAAAAGAAAACATAAAATCCAGTCCAAATGTATACCAAAATCCTCCTCAGTAGGTTGCAGAATGACTGAGGCTTCATAGATGGGCATCAAGTCAGTCAGATTCTGTGTTGGTTGTCTTGTTGGAGCACACTCGCTTGATAAGTTATGACAATGACATTTTGGCTAAGAATAGAGAGGAGCGTGGATTGAGACATGTTAGATTTTTACGTGTTGTTCCACAGCTGTTTTACATTCCTTCAGTGATGACGAGTTTGTAACACGGCGTGTAGGCATGACGCAGGGTTTAAGTGGAGGCTGTGTGGAACATTGTTTAACTGGATGATGACGTCAATTGGACAAAAAAACATATTTATCCTTTTAACCTCCAGAAGAAGATGTCCGATAGTCAATCTCTAACATTGAAAATTGAGTTTGGAATGTTGGATCTCTGCTTGTTGACTAATAATTGTATTTTTACAGTAATTTTTGGTTTTAAATGGCTGGCTGGTGACATATAGATATACAATACTTCCTTAAAATGTGATTCTTGACTCTGAGAGGACACAAAAATCCCCCACCCTTCCAACTTTTTTTCAGGTTTTCATGTGCAGACCTGTGAGACCAGTCGGCGCTCATTCAGTGAAACCATAGCTTCTTTAAAACTATGCTACTGTTCAAAAGTCCTTGCTTAGCATGAAAAAACATGTTAAGCACTACCAGCATTATTACAAATTTGTTTTGTAATGCTTCATTAGCCTTTATTCATTAGCCACCGTTCTCCACCTTTCTTTGTCTGATAGTTCCTGGATCTAAAATTAGACTTCTGGTCAAGTGTTGATACTGCATGATACATACTCAAACAGGGTGTGGATCAGTATCTTCATCTGGCAAAAGATGGTATTGCAGCATTCAGATCTTAAACCCAAAGCATTGTACTAATTAAAACGTGACTTCATTGTGATCCTATACAACACAGAGGATCACAACGGCGAGTACAGGTGATGTGGGGGCCTGGTGGGGTTTCAACGAGTTATAAGACACATGTCTTAATTACTCTGTGTGAATTAGCAAAGTGGAAATTGGCAACAAAATAAATGAACAAAACAAAGAATGATGTATTCAACATCATGTCGCGTGTTACCTGTAAGATAACTTTTATTTGACCTGCTGTTGGTGTGACTGAATTTATCGCTGAAGCAGAGATACACAAACACACAGCAGTGTGGGTGGGTCTGCACACTGACGTGAAACATGAGCTGAGGTATTTACTCCTAAAGCTCCCTGGGCTGTGTTCAGCCAGACATGAGCACTATGTAAGAAATGCTGCTCCCATTATTTACCACCATATTGGATTGCATTTTTCATAGATGTTGATGCAGCGTCTCCATTTTGATTTAATAACAACCAAATGTGTGATTCATCTTTTTGGTAGTGTTGCCCAAGCTGAACTCATGGTATCCATGTTGATAAAAGCTGCAATTATTGGTGCGCCCTTTTTTTATGTTGCATAGAAATGGAACTGCTACCATCTCAAATTGGCTCTGTGCAGGTTTTTACTAGAGAAAACGTTAGTAGCCATATTATGCATAATGTTGAGCAACACAAATGAACTGTACCTCCCAATCCTCAAAATGTCAACTTTTGAAAGCCACACATTAGCTACCAAGATTCTCTAAGTTGAACTTGATGACTGGAGGGTTTTAACAGTGCAGTACAGTGCACAGAATTTGGTAATAATGCAGGTGAGGACAAATTCACGGTACATTGCTTTGTAACACGAATGCTTTATTATCTTTAAACACACTTCATCTTTCTCCAGTTATATTAAAAGCAGGACTAGATAGAACATTTCACAGGTCTTTCTCACAGCAGACAGTTTGCCCTGTCAAGTGGTACAGATAACATTAGTGTGGCTCTGCTCTATTCAGGCGTTCCATTCAGCCATGGCAGAATGACACCGAGCATGAACAACACCAGGCCCTGGTGACGATAGAGCAAACGCATGGAATTGAGCCACCATTAATTTTGTGACTCACACCAGTGTTTTTCCCCACTGTGCTCAAACAGTGAAAGATTTGACCAAAGTAAATGGAACACTTTACAGTGTAAGGTTTTAGACATTACACAATGTATATACATATAATATTTGTGGAAAACCAAACAATTAGCAATTAGAAAACAGTGGAGAGGATAAAGCCCCTTTAACAGAAGAAACCTATATATCTATCTATCTATCTATATATATATATATATATATATATATATATTAAATTAATAATAAAAACATACATACGCACTGACCGGTCACTTTATTAGGCCCATCTTATGTTGCTAGTACCTGGTTGGGTCCCCTTTTGCCTTCAGAACTGCCTTAATCCTTCGTGGCATAGATTGAACAAGGTACTGGAAACATTCCTCAGAGATATTGGTCCATATGATTGGCGCTTCATGACATGGTGCATTGTCCTGCTGAAAGTAACCATCAGGAGATGGGAACACTGTGGTCTTAAAGGGACGGACATGGTCAGCAACAACACTCAGGTAGGCTGTGACTTTGTAAGGATGATCAATTAGTACTAAGGGGCCCAAAGTGCCAAGGAAATGTCCCCCACACCATTACACCACCACCACCACCAGTCTGAATCAATGATACAAGGCAGGATGGATCCATATAGGGCAGCAACTATCGAGTATTTTTGGAATCGAGTATTCTGTCGATTTCCTTTTCCAGCGATTATTCGATAGTAATTGAATAAAACATATTTTGCGTATAACAATATTTATGGTGCATTATGTCACATGAAAGACCTGTTATAAGCAAGCAGTTGGCTGTTATTGATAAACATTGATTAACAAATAATCATAAATACCGTGTGTTATAACTTAAACAAAGCCCCGATTCTAAAAACATTCCTCTGATATAATAAATTTGAGTTATTTGAACAATTTGAGGAATCGTTGCAGCCCTAAATCCATGCTTTCATGTTGTTGACGTCGTTGTCTGACCCTACCATCCGAATGTCGTAGCAGAAATTGAGACTCATCAGACCAGGCAACATTTTTCCAATCTTCCATTGTCCAATTTCAGTGAGCCTGTGCAAATTGTAGCCTCAGTTTCCTGTTCTTAGCTGACAGGGCTGGCACCCGGTGTCGTCTGCTGCTGCTGTAGCCCATCTGCCTCAAGGTTGGACGTGTTGTGCGTTCAGAGATGCTCTTCTGCATACCTTGG
>JAUMTR010245662.1:0-19095 GCA_032270685.1 Microctenopoma stevenorrisi | reverse complement strand
TGCTGCTGTACTTTCTGGTGTTGCTGCTATTGTAGTTTCTGGTGTTTTAGTTGCTGTAATTTGTCGTGCTGTTGTTGTAGTCACTAGTATTGCATGTGTTGTAGTTTTCTGTGGTCTTGTTGATACTGTTGTAGTTGCATTTGTTCTAGTTTCTGGTGGTGGTGTTGTAGTTGTTGCATTTGTTGTTTTAATTGCTGTAGGTTTTTTTGTTGTTGCATTTATTGTATTTGCTACTGTAGTTGCTGGTGTTGTATTTGTTGTTGTTTCTGGTGCTATTGTGTTTGTTGCTGCTGTACTGTCTGGTGTTGCTGCTATTGTAGTTTCTGGTGTTGTAGTTGTTGTGTTTGATGTAGTTTCTGGTGCTACATTTATTGTAGTTGCTGTAATTTCTTGTGCTGTTGTTGTAGTCACTAGTATTGCAAGTGTTTTTTGTGGTCTTGTTGATACTGTTGTGGTTGCATTTGTTGTAGTTTCTGGTGGCGGTGTTGTAGTTGTTGCATTTGTTGTTGTAATTGCTGTAGGTTTTGTTGTCGTTGTTGTTGCATTTATTGTATTTGCTACTGTAGTTGCTGGTGTTGTATTTGTTGTGGTTTCTGGTGCTATTGTGTTTGTTGCTGCTGTACTTTCTGGTGCTGCTGCTATTGTAGTTTCTGGTGTTGTAGTTGTTGCGTATGATGTAGTTTCTGGTGCTGCACTTGTTGTAGTTGCTGTAATGTCTTGTGCTGTTGTTGTAGTCAGTAGTATTGCAAGTGTTGTAGTTTTTTGGGGTCTTGTTGATACTGTTGTGGTTGCATTTGTTGTAGTTTTTAGTAGTGGTGTTGTATTTGTTGTTGTAATTGCTGTAGTTTCTTTTGTTGTTGCATTTATTGTATTTGCTACTGTAGTTGCTGGCGTTGTATTTGTTGTTGTTGTAGTTTCTGGTGCTATTGTGTTTGTTGCTGCTATTGTAGTTTCTGGTGTAGTTGTTGCGTTTGATGTAGTTTCTGGTGTTGTCATAGTAGTAGTCGTTTCTAGTATTGCTTCTGGTGAGGTTTGTAGAGTTGTTTCTGGTGTTGTTGCTCTTGTGGTTGCATTTGTTGTAGTTTCTGATATTGCTGTTGTAGTTTTTGTTGTTGTAGTAGTGGCCAGTGTTGTAACTTCTGGTGCTGTTGTTGTAGTCACTAGTATTGATAGTGTATTTTGTGGTCTTGTTGTTGTTGTGTTTGCACTTATTGTATTTTCTGTTGTTGTAGTTTCTGGTGTTGTTGTAATTGCTGTAGTGTCTGGTATTGTCATAGTAGTAGTTTCTAGTGTTGCTGCTGGTGAGGTTTTTGGCATTGTTGCATTTGTTTTAATATCTGGTGCCATTGCTGTAGTTTCTGATGTTGCTGTTGTAGTTATTTTATTTGATGTAATTGCTCTGGTTTTTGTCATTGTTGTTGTAGTAGTAGTGCCCGGTGTTGTTGTAATTTCTGGTGCTATTGTTGTAGTCACTGGTGTTTTTTGTGGTCTTGTTGTTGTTGATACTTTTAGTGTTGTAGTTGTGGCTGCATTTGTTGTAGTTTCTGGTGGTGCTGTTGTTGTAGTTGTTGCATTTGTTGTTGTAATTGTTGTACTTTCTGGTGTTGTCATAGTAGTAGTAGTTTCTAGTGTTGCTGCTGGTGAGGTTTTTGGTAGAGTTATTTCTAGTGTTGTTGTTGCTGTTGTGGTTGCATTTGTTGTAGTTTCTGGTATTGCTGTTGTAGTTTTTGTTGTTGTAGTAGTGGCCAGTGTTGTAACTTCTGGTGCTGTTGTTGTAGTCACTAGTATTGATAGTGTATTTTGTGGTCTTGTGGTTGTTGTGTTTGCACTTGTTGTATTTTCTGTTGTTGTAATTTCTGGTGTTGTTGTAATTGCTGTAGTGTCTGTTGTTGCATTTATTGTAGTTGCTGTAGTTTCTGGTGTTGTCATAGTAGTAGTAGTTTCTAGTGTTGCTGCTGGTGAGGTTTTTGGCATTGTTGCATGTGTTGTAATTTCTTGTGCCATTGCTGTAGTTTCTGATATTGCTGTTGTAGTTATTATATTTGTTGTAATTGCTGTAGTTTTTGTCGTTGTTGTAGTAGTAGTGCCCAGTGTTGTTGTAATTGCTGGTGCTATTGTTGTAGTCACTGGTTTTGATAGTGTTTTTTGTGGTCTTGTTGTTGTTGATACTTTTAGTGTTGTAGTCGTGGCTGCATTTGTTGTATTTTCTGTCGTTGTAGTTTCTGGTGGGGCTGTTTTTGTATTCGTTGCGTTTGTTGTTGTAATTGTTGTACTTTTTTGTGTTGCATTTTTTGTAGTTGCTGTAGTTTCTGGGGTTGTCATAGTACTAGTAGTTTCTAGTGTTGCTGCTGGTGAGGTTTTTGGTGTTGTCGTTGCATTTGTTGTAATTTCTGGTGCCATTGCTGTAGTTTCTGACATTGCTGTTGTACTTGTTGCGTTAGTTGTAATTGCTGTAGTTTTCATTGTAGTTTCCGGCGCTATTATTGTAGTTCCTGGTGTTGCGGCATTTGTTGTAGTTGCTGGTGTTGTTGTTGTAGTAGTTGCTGTTTCTGGTGATATTGTTGTTGCTGTACTTTCTGGTAATGCTGCTATTGTTGTAGTCGCGGATGTTGAAGTTGTTGCGCTTGTTGATGTTATTGTAGCTTCTGGTGTTGTTGCAGTTGCTGTTGTTTGTATAAACAGTAACAGAATTTCAAACACACATATAAAGAGAACTACATTCTGTACATACCATTTAGTGTTGAAGATAAGTTTGTTGATGGTGGTGCTGTTGTAAAATATAAAGTTAAATTGTTTTGTTTTTTTCTATTTTTAATCGATAAATAAAATTTCCTCATACCTGTAGTTGTAAATATAACATCTGTGAAAAAAAAAACGATTTCACCATTTATTCTAGAAAAACATTGAAATAAATCTTTTATCATAAATAACATTGTTACTTAAGACAAGCAGATAACTAAAAACAATAAAAGCCAAACATAGTATGACCAAATACAGTGAATATGTTATATATTATGTTCTTGCAGCAACTACAGAGCAGCTATCAGTGCTTACTTAAGATTGGTTCACAGAACTGTCCATCATAAGGAAGTGTATCTGAGCATCCACATGTTTTTGAAGTGTCATTACTGCATACATTGTAGAATTTACACTTTCTGCATGGCCACGCAAACTGCTGCTCACACTGACACTGCAGTCCTCCAGTGGTGTTTGGATAGCACACTTTTAAAGACAGAAAAACAATTTTAAGCTACAGCCTTAAAAATATACATACATACATGTTTTGAAAGACAATGAGCAAGCGTAAGTTCTTACCTGTTGTGAATTTTAAGCTGGTTACTTCTAAAAACTGACTAAATTTGAAGGGAAAGGAAAAGGTTCTTTTTCTGACTATATCAGAAAAATTTGATGGTACACTGGAGACAGGGATCTGTAAGTCAATCACGGCATCAAGGTTTATTGGGACTGTGGATCAGAACGGGAGAAATCAGCACTCTTTTTTTACCATAAGATACACCACAGACACACACTCAAGGTAAAAACTTCACAGACATACATTGCAAGTGTCATTCAATGTTGTGTTGTACATTACAACATTGAAAAATGACCATCTTCAGGAGGAGTTTTTAGAATAGTTGTAACCTGTTTAATCATACCTGTGTTATAAGGTAACAAGGAAGCTTCTCAGATTTTTTTAAGCACATGCCAAAAGTTGTTATCTGATCCAATTTGCATGTGTAAAAGTAATAAGGGAGGAAGACTAAAGAAGGTAAAATCTAGACAATATATATATTGTAGCGTCTCAATAGAAGTAAAGAAACATCAGGCTGATTCTTAAAGCAATGAATTAAAAATCTCAAACTCTTTTTTTCACAATAGATCAGTCATCTTAAATCATAGAGAACATAACAACAAGTTCACAAATGTGTAAAAAGTGTTTACAAATTGTCAGACCATTTCCGAATAATACTCCTCAACGTAAAATTATTCATCCACAGTACACAATGTCAATTTACAAAATCTGGAAAAATCTCTGTGAACAAAGGACTAGGCTTATATTGAATAATATCTATTTATCTGCTGTTTGTGGCAGGCTTTTAGCTCAGTGGTTAAGGCTTGGAAGCGGCACTCAGCCTATACAGGTTGTTTCCCTAAGCGAGACACTCAGCGCTAGCTGCTCCCCCTCCAAGGGGAGATGGTTCAAATGCAGAGAATAAATTTTGTTGTAACATATAACAATAAAGTGGATTCTTCTTCTTCTGCGATAGACATCACTGCTCGGGCTCCAAAATACAAAAAAATCTCTTGTTCTCATGTGATTTCTGCTAACAATAATTAATAAGCATTTTTCTTACATTATTTACATATCTGTCTATGTTGTTCTATGCCGAGTTCATAACTCAGCATCAGGGCACCCAATCACAAGGCATTTAGCTTTAAAGTTTCCTCATACCACAGTTTAGACTGGTTTCTGATACCATGTGTGTTGTTGCTCGATGGCTTTTGAATGAATGCATTTTATTGTTACCTTTTACAAAAACAGACCTTGGATGCTTGTGAGAAGATTATTAAAAATTCATTTCTTATATTGTGCAATAGTAAGAAATGCTAGTTTTCACTGCATATTCTCACTTGTTTTCTGAATCTCCAAAGTATCCAGTAAATATAAAAGTCTTAAGTAAATGTATCTACCTGGTTGACTGATGTTTAGCTTGCAGTACTGGCCGTCAGCTGGAAGGGCATTAATGCATCCACATGTGTCATTAATGATTGAATCACAGGCCCCATTGGCAACACAGCTGTTATATGACCAAGCAAAGTTCTGCTCACATCTGCACTGGTATCCAGTCATATTTGGTGAACACACTATACAAAAGACACAAGACAAAATTTTTTAATTCTATAGTAATAGTAACTTTGACAAATAGTAGAAAAGATGTTCTACCTGTTGTTGTGTCAATGCTAGTAACTTCAATGAGCGTGGTATATGTTAACGGAAACAAGAGTTTGTTTAGCATAGCTCTGAGCCTGACAAGATCCTGACCAGAGATGTTTACAACAGCTTGGAGTACATAATCAGTGGACCTTAAAGATGATTGTGAGACAACTGGGGAGACATGAAACAGACATAATCATATACTGATAGTCCAAGCTAGATGACTGATACAGGCAACACTCACACAGTTCACACCTTGTGCTGATACTACAAATGTGACTCACCTGCTCTTTTGTCTCTGGTGTAAATGTATGATTGTTTTGTATCCATCAATCTCTGGAACGATCCAAGGTAATCAAATTAATTAATATATACAGTGCCCCCCCCCCCCCTGTAATTTTTGCCACAGGAAGAAGTTAAAATATATTTATTCTGGCTTTAAAATCTCATGTTTTATAATTTTGAGCTCTATTAAATATATTGCTCCTTACCTTAAAGAATACTTTCACAGACTGTTTGTGTCCTTGTTTCTTCAGACTATAGAAAACCGCCAGAAGAACAATTGTGTAACCTATTGTCCTTACTAATGCCATCTCATCTAGAAAGAAAACAGAGCAATTGCACAGAGCAGTTCAACAAGACAGCTCTTATCTCTAACCTTAGCTATCTGAGAAGGAAATTGGCAATCATCCGATCAAAGGTAAACCCAAAGGTGTTAACGATAAAGCATTTACACCTATATGCTTGCAGTGTGTGTAAGCCTTACTTCGTCTAAGTGGTGGTCTATCAAGGAAATTATAGTTGTAGTTTATGATGTTGTTCTGTTAATAAACCAACTACTAAATCCAAATTTTTATTTATCATCTTTAACATGGTAGCATCATTTCTGTCTCTCTGTAGGCGTGCCCACAGGTAAAGCAGCGGAAAGAGAACATGCATCTGTAAAATATGATTAAAAAGCATAAAATCCAAAACACACACACACACCGACAGTCTCAGTGCAGAGTGATTAGATATTACAATCATATTTTCATTATACAGCTAATATTAAGCAAACAAAGCCATCTGGTTATGACTTTAGTGCATTTTCCTTGTTATGTTGTTATGTCTCTGTCACAGATTCAGTATCGGTTAGAGTGTGATGGTAAATTATTTAGTAACCTTCTCGTGTGCTGCATCGGAGATGTTTAAACTACACATTGGTTTCGTGGCCTCCCTGGCTGTCTGACAGTTCTGGTACAAACTCAGGTGCTGATGCTTGAGGTGGTGAAAAATGTTTCACATATGTTATATGTTGAAGTATTTCCTCCTTTTCCATTTTACAGGCTTCTTACACTCAATCTGTATGTGCTTATTTGTATCTAAAATAATTCAACACCTCTGAAGAATGTGATGAAGAATGAAAATGGAGGAAACTTAATCATTACAGTTTAACACCAAGTTAACCTGTTTATTTAGGTTGTTACATGATTGTGTATTAGTATTACATGCTATAGTGCTAACAAATATGATGCCAGATAGAAGCAGAAAGTCTATGTATGCCAAGATGCCACATATATGCAACTGCAAGTAGGGTTGTTACCTCTCCCAGCACAGTCTCAAAAGCATAGAGGACTTACCAGGATGCTAACAGTTACACCATGAGAGCTGGATTGGGCCATAGAAGAGTAACAACTTATCAGCACAACTAACATCTGCCTCTTTTTGTTTAAGGCAGAACAAAAGGAATATGTTTCAGAGTAAACTGCAAAAACAAACACTCCTTAAAGGTTGGCACAAAGGCCCAACATACAAAGAAACAAAATGTTTGGTCCATAGCTTATACAAAAATCTTAAAATACAGTGCTACAAAAACAGCAAAAAATTTACTTTACAATTATGACTTCCATAACATCAGAAATTGAAATTAAGATAAGATAACTGATTCCCTGAGCGGGAATTAACTTGTTACAGCAACATTGAGAAGTGTTTTGGAATCACTTCCTATTCCATTTATCAATAGGCAGATAAGGAGGCGTGGAACTGATACTATGAACAGGGATAAAGGTGTCTACATACTGGATCACGCATGGGACCTGGTCATCAACAAGGAGGACACAGGCAGCAGGGGACGATGTCGCCCCCTGCTGCCTGTTGATAAACGGAAGAGGAAGTGATTCCAAAGCACCGCTCCGATGAAGGCTACAGCAATAGCCGAAACATGTCAGCAGATAAAAACAGACCACTGTGTTTAAAGAAGAATCTATGAATAACTAAACGATCACACAGAATGAACACACAACAAACAGAGAGAAACGGAGAAGTGCAGTAGATCAAAAAAGCGCAATACATAAAATGGTATAACTTCAAATTATTTATGAGTAAGTATGTAAATAGTGTAATTATAAAAGTGCCCAGTGCTTAGTAATTATGAGAGAATGTTAAGGTGGTAATCTGTGACCACAATTTTCTAAGATGTAGAAATTATGGTGTTGTGTACCTGATTTAATCATCAGTTCTACTTTAGTGAACTAATGAGAGTTATAGATTATAGAGAAGGGCAGCTTCTCTACGTCCTGAGCCACAGTCGCCCCAAATAGACTTCATACAAGCCACACTCTAAACAGGTCTGCTTTATACACATTGGGAAAGCCCAGATGATGATGTCATGACTGTGGAAGTCTCTGATAGATTAATTGACATAAGACATGTGAGTTAGTTGGAAACACACCTCTGGATGTATTTTAGGCTAGAAACATACTGCTTCCTTGTGTGACATCA
Organism: Microctenopoma stevenorrisi; assembly: GCA_032270685.1. Lineage (NCBI taxonomy): Eukaryota > Metazoa > Chordata > Actinopteri > Anabantiformes > Anabantidae > Microctenopoma > Microctenopoma stevenorrisi. The sequence goes on along the minus strand of JAUMTR010245662.1, from coordinate 11,399 downwards.
TAGGAAAAAAAAGCTGATTATCATCAAGATTGTTGACCTTCACAAGTCTGGTCAATGTTTGTCAGACATCGAGAAAGAAAGGTTAGTTGTCTTTTTATGCAGGGTTTGTAAAACTTTGGTTTCAGCTGTAACAAGCATTACTCTTGCTAAACCACCTATACACTGGCTTCTTAAGGAATCCAAAGCGTAACAGGCGGTCGACACTGTTAGAAGAATTTCTCTCACTTAGATTTGTCAATGCAAACTAAAACTAATATTCACACAATGGTATTAGGGGGGAAAATTCAATATATTAAAGTTGTTTTCTTTGGCAGCTTTTTCTTAATTTGAACCAGACTTTGATTTAGCCAGCCTGCTATAATGTCTAATGCACAAACCTGTATCTCTGTATACAGATCAGTGTACAGTAAGAGCTGATTTCCCTAACAGGTTAAACCAAACTTCCCAAGTAGTAAGCTTACATATTTACTGCAGAGAAAACCAACAGACAATAAATTAAAGACAAAAGCAACAATGTTAACATGAATTAAATTATGCAGAAAAATGAAGGGATTACATGATACACCCAAGTCCAATTGTCAACCAGAAGAAAATTACATCTCTCACACTCAATGTCCCTATGCTACCTCAATTAAAATGTGTACCAGTGTATCATTCTAAACATGCAAAGTGATGTTAATTATTTACAAAAATCTAGCATAGCAATGGACGTGTTGCTTATGTACTGTTAAGAAAAAGGAGAAAACTGTGATTCTTGAAGTGTGACTAAACCTTAGTAGTCACACTTTCTTGAAGTGTGACTACACACAATAGATCCAATTATCTAATGAAAAGTCTTTTAGTTATTTAAAGTGATGGTCAGACCAAACAAATAACCTTTTTGAGCTATTGAAGAGATGTGGGGCAGAATGATCTCAGTAAATAAAGAAGTCATCAAGTTACATATCAAGGTGTAAAAGACACCAAAACTCTGTACTAGTGCCGATATGTACTGTCCGGCAGCTGTCCAAAAAAAGTTTCCCCAAGTAAAATAATAAAGTATGATTTATTACCATTATTAGTGGTAGTAATTATTATTAATTATTAAATAATTAAATGTAGAATGTTGTTAAGCTTAAGCAAAAATTCTGGCTACATTTTCAAGCTTGTCTGTTTAACTAGCTTTAGCAAAATGCTAAATTTACTGTGTTCATAAAAATCTAAACATGTTCATGTATGTTCACATACATATACAATACACTCATATTCTATATGGAAAAGGCATTTACGATAAATAAAACTGTTTCAGGAAGGTTATATTTTAAACAAGAAAACAATTGCAATGTTCATATTAGTAAAAGTCTTAGCATATTATTATAGGCCAATTACCAAATACAAAGTTTGGTAATGCTTTAAAGCAAAATAGTTATAATAACGTAGTAGTAGCACTAGCAGTATACTATAGTGTTGAATGTGCCAGTTACTCTTTCAGTAAGCTCTTGAGAGTTTGGCAAATCTGTGTTTTCTCAAAAAAGCACAATACATGAAGCAAACTTTGGAGGAGTAAGTACACTTAAAAACTGTAGTCATTTACCTCTATACATGTTCTGCCATCCAAGTGAGCTCTATTCAAAATGCAATAGTTTGAACTGATCTGTATCTCCAGACACACAGAGCAATAGTGAAACGTATGAGACCATCAGTCAACTTCCTGGAATAATTTGTCTGAGTATTGCACCAGTTGGGCAAGTTAGTAACTAGATCCTTCATTTAAGGGTAGATTGTCAAACTGATTACGTAAGTAAGAATTGTGAATTATATATATTTTTTTGCTTATAAACGTTTATGTCTCAGATATTATTTTTCATCTGCTACTCTGAAAAAATGAATCACTGCAATTCATTTTTTAATTCTCATTTTCTTGAGTATGAAAACCAATTTATATCAGTCTGTGTTAAAATTATACACAAGAACTTCTCATCCTAGCCTTTCCCTGCTTTACACCTCCACCTGCTTAGCTTCTGGTGGTTTTCAGATCTCCCTCATGGAATCAGGCAACTGTTTTGCATGGCTAATAGCAAGTGTCCCACGAAAAACAATGCTGTACCCATGGTAACATGTGTGCTTCCTCTCACAAACACAGATCAGACAAATCTGAGTGAATTTACTTTATCACTGCAGAAAAGCATACAACACAATTTGAACTGCAGAATATAATAACAAAAACAACACAGAAAGAGAGAAGCTGCCACACAGGAGCCACTTAAGAAACCAAATAAAAAACCTATTAATTTTGGGTACTGCGACTTTACACAATATATTGTCTGTAGATTCTGTACAGTCATATGAAAAAATTATACTGGCATGTAAGAAATATTTATTTGCAGAGGTGAAGATGATTCAGGCATGGTAGCTCATGGTAGCACGGCCTGGTAGCTCAATGGGTTAAGTGTCAGACTGGGACGTAGGAGGTCGCAGGTTTGAATCCTGACACCCAGCGCTAGCTCCCAGTAAGTCGCTTTGGATAAAAGCGTCTGCCAAGCAAAGTAAAGTAAAGTAAGAATGTATGTATTGTGTGCTTGTATGCATTTGTGTATTTGTGTGCGACAAGTGTAAATCAGGAAGTAGTAACCACACAGTACATTCACACCTTTAACTGAAGGCTGTTACATCATCATTTAACTGTAGAAATAATTATAAAGACATAAGTAAGCATGTGGGTCAATGTCAATATTTGTACATTTAAAAATATTTTTTTGTGTTTTAACCAAATTTTAAACAGTAAGTGACAAAAACAGGTAATGCAAAAGAAGTTAGTCAGAAGTTAGAAATAAACTAAACAAGAAATAGCAGCTGGGTGGGTGAATCAACCCTTTGTTAGTCACAGACTGTTTAATCTCCTCCTTGTTTAGACACCTGTCAGTGAACAGTATAACAATGCCTTTTCTCTCTTGAGTTTCAGGTCATTTGAATTGTTAAGCTCTTTGCAAAACTAGATTTATGGAAGGAGTGTTTTTGAGCTGACTGGCTCAGCAGCCTGACTCAGATTTTAAAAAGGTTTTGTTTTTTCAGAAAGCTTTTAACTAGAAAGTCTAAATCTAAACTCAAAACCTATATATCTTAATGTCTGTGAAGATTGCCCAGGTGAAGTTGTCAGAAGGTTTAGTCATGGCAACTGGACTTCTTTCTTGAGGTAGAGACATTTTGTTCTGCATCCACAGAACTTTTACAATCTGAGATAAGTTGGTTAGTGTCTAGCTCAAGAAAGAAGTCCAGTTGCAATGACTAAACCTTCTGACATGTTTAATTACTGGCAATAAGACCCTGGTCGGTGGTTTCAGTCTTAATTTTAGTGTCAATTAATTGTTAGGGTTTGAGGTAACGGATCCAAGAGCACAAAGGGATTAAAAAGGAAAGAGGTTTATTAATGACAGTGTTGCTAAATAATAATGTAATAATCGCAACAACGTAGGAGAACAGATAACCGTCTACATAAGTAATTCTAAACTAAAAATTACTCCACATGGGAGGCACACACAGATAACCAGAGATAAACTAATAATCTGGCAGACCTAGGCTGCGCTGAAAAACCGAACCAAAGATCACTCCAAACTGGAGGATAAACCCAGGTACATTAACTGAGCAAACAACTGAGAACAGGTGACTGGAACTACAAACCAGAACACAGTGAAGGAAACGCACAGGATTAGGAAGAGAAAACACAGGGACCTGAAACACGACACGGACTAATGAACACAGTACAACAAACACGACTTGAAGGCAAGAGGGAGGAACGGAGACAAGCCGGGAGAGGAGCTCAGGCTCAAGTGCAAACGGCAGGGCTAAACGGGGAGAGAATTGGAGAGCAGGCAAAAACATAACATCTGGTAAACCAGACGAGTTGCAGACAGCGGCTAGGATGAGGAGCAGCAGGCTTGTTCTAGAAGCTGGGGGTTCTAAAATGGATTAATGTTCTGAATACTAGTAGTTTAAATGTCAAATAATTTAATGTATTATTTACAGTTTGCCAAATTCTTTAGAATATGTCTTCACGTTAATATTATGGCTTATGAGTAGATAAAAAATATTATTAATTAAAACATTTTACTTTGTGTTTTTTAAAAATAATTTACCATTTTATAATTACTGTTGCTATTTTGTAATTTTTGCCCTTTATTATGTCATTATGAGTTATAGTATGTAAATTGGTGAGTAAACATTTAATTTTAAAATTTACAATCCAATGAAATCTTTTCAAAGTGTAGAAATCCAGTCCTTTCTGTATTTAATGAGTATAATTTTAATTATCCTATAACGTTGTTTGTGTGGGATGTAGAGGAGTTCTGTTGACTCAGTCTGAGCAGATTGTAAGCAGAACTTTCTCAGGAGCAGGAGTCACTAAGGCAGCCTCATACCAAATGAATGGCCCATCATCCAAGTATCACAAGGTGAAGAGTTCATTTTTTACATTTGGTTCATCTGTAATTGATTACTTTATGTGTAATGGGGCCGTTGCTCTACCCCTGACTAAATAATAAAGCCGCGCCCCTTCATACCGGATTGGCTGTCGTCAACAAGGTAATGTTTCTCACACCTACCTAATGTGACATGGGCATGTTTACAATGGCCTTGTCTGAGAGAGATGTAGCATGCTTAGCATAGCCTTTAGTACTTAGCATGGATTTGGGCTGTGTTTACTTGTTCATCACTGGTTAGTGAGTCAGCAGCCACACAGTTAACTTTTTGAGTGCCTATATTACTCTTGTATGGACACCTAAGTTATTAACTTATTCTACTGTCATGAGAATTATTAAAAAAAATAATGCACACAAGTGTTACAGGTTTGTATGGCCCCCACAAAGTGATACAATTTTTAGGTGGGTGGTACTAATAAAAAGAGCACTCCATGATAGTTTCAGTGATAATGAAGAACTTATTTATAGAACTGATTTTGTAAACAACTTCAATACTTTTTCACAACATATTTGAAGCATCCAAAGAGGCATTTATACTTTGTAAAATATCAATATATGCGTTTTAAAATTGAACAGGTCTTAGAAAATGAATAAATAGTAAATATATTTTGTAAATCAAGTACAATATTAATGTAAACATTCTGTCCACTGGTGTTGCTAAGTAGGATTCCATTCAATTAGTGCAGTACCATCTCCTTTTCCATTTGCTTTTAGGAGCGAATTTGTGAATTGTACGATGGAGCTAACCTTCTATGATTGACTACCTTCTTTTTCTAGATGTCGAACTGCGGCATGATAGCTCAGTGGGTAGAGCAGTCGTCTTTAAACCCAAGGCGTGAGCGAGTTCCATTCCCAGTCCCACCAGGTTACATGTTGTGGTGACAAGACACCTATACACCCTGTAGTAGCGCAGACACAGGTCTAGCAGCTCTCCAAACAACAATTTCCCCAAGGGGATCAATAAAGTATCCATTATTATTATCAAGTATTCTATGCAATGAGGCTACAGTATTATTAGCAAAATAAGCAACCTTTACAGGAGTCAAGTCAGTATCCCTCTACTGTGTTGGTATGTCTATATTTTTACAGTTTGTTTGAAAGGGTTGCCGATAGAAAGCCGGTTGTAAAGAAGATAAAAGTATTGCTGCTAAAACTTTGGGGAGCTTATATTTTTGCTAAACTTGTTTGCATCCCTTTTGTAACTGTAGTCAGAAAGCAGTCCTACAGGTTAAAGTTATGTTAATAATCTGACGATGGTGTGAATGATTTGTGTTTACGAATACATTAATGTTACAATTTAATATAGAGACATCTGTTAAACTGTTATGTCTGCTTTCTGAATCTTGGAATTTGTGACTGATTTTCTTTTAAAAATGTTAATACTTGATTTGACTTGACTTGTTCTAATGTGAATTTGACAAAAGGAAATACTGTATGTATGCAAGATTAATAAAAATACTGTAGAAACAATTTGACAACATTTAATAATTGTGAATTGCTTGTGCAACCTGCGACTGTAATACTTGAATAAGTTCTGGTGAAGTGTGTGTGTAGCATGTGTATGAGGAGGTTCAAAGATTCAAAGATTAAAAAAAACCCAAAACACTCTTTCTAATATTCTTACACGCCTCTGCTAACTAACCTGCCAATCTTTCTTATTCTTTTCTCTGTATGTGAACTTAATATGTTGTAGTAATACCCCCCCCACACACACACAAAAAAGCACCCAGCTGAAGGTAATAGCGGTGCATAAATATTTATTTATTATATAATCACAAAGAATTCAGTGATTTCTCTTCAGGGGTTGTTGTGTTGCAATTTACCCAGATACAACACTGCAATTTTCTGATTGGCAGGCCCTTTCTCCCTTTTAATTGAGACGCACTTGTTGAGGTGTTATTGTATGAGAAATATCCTTAGCCTTCAAATTATTATTTGGCGTGAGAAATACAATGTGTCGCGGGAGTGCGTGACAAAAAACTGAAAAGAGTGACTCACGCTCAATGCGTGACACTTGAAAACCCTGTACGTATGTAAATCAATATGTATAGTGTGCCAATGTAAGTGTACTTTGTGCCAGTGTATCTAATCTCTCTAACCAATCCTGTCAAAATACTCACTCTCCCTCGTTGTCTAACTGTTTTTCTTTGGCAATAGTGCTCAGTGAAAAGAGAGCACCTTGTGTATTGATTTAACTGAGGGGAGCTACAGCTTTTGCACTTGGAAGAATAAAAAAAACCACTAAGTTTTCGATTATCACTGCTTCTTTTAACAGTGCACTGATCTCTCATGACCATATCAGTGGCAGCATTCAATCATTTAAGATAAAAAAAAAGAATAAATAATTTGGTAAAGTGCATGGTGACACACAGCGCTGTTGACACACAGCTTTATTTGTCCTTTCCACCAGAGGATACCACAGTGTCAACAAAAATTTCAGCTTGTCTCTCAGACATATCGACTTGGATATCTGAGCGTCACCTCCAACTAAATCTAAAATCTAAATGAAAAACCGAGATCTCGTTCTTCCCAGGCAGCAACTCCCCTCAGCAAAACATCTCAATCAAAATCGGTTGGCTAAAACTAACACCTACAAGGTCTGTAGGTGGAACTGCTCCATCTTACTTTGACACACTACTGGTAAGTTACACTCATACACGCTCTCTCAGATCTGCAAATGAAATGAGGCTTAAAATCCCGTCTTCACGAAGTCTCAGATCACAATCAATTCTTTTCTCTTTTGTGGTCCCTGGCTGGTGGAACAACTTGCCCTGCCCCATTTGACTGGCTGACAGTATCACCACCTTTAAAAAACATTTAAAAACGTACTTGTTCAAAAAGTACTTCAAGTGAGTCTACCACACACACACACACACACACACTCATTACGTTGTCTAGAACTAAACAATTCCTATGCATGTTTTTGTCTTGAAGAGTTAGGCCTTATCAGGCTGCTTTGTTGTAGTATCTCTGTAGAACTGAATGGTAATTGCTGGTGTCTTCTCCTTGTAAGTCGCTTTGGATAAAAGCATCTGCTAAGTAAAGTAAAGTAAAGTAAATTGTCCAGAGATTGGCAACCTAGTTATAGCGGCTAAGCCAACGCTTGTTTTTCATTGAGGTATGACAATAAAATGTACACAAATAGATGTCAATACACTTTTATTTTAGAATTTATCATCAACATTCACTTCATCTGAACCTTAAGTTAGTACTAATGCACTAAAGCAAAAATGTAGTTGTTTTTTTTTTAAGAAAAAAATATTACTGAGTTAAGGCCCCAGTGAGGTTGGGTTTAGGGAAGAGAAGTAGTTAGGATTAGAAAAAAAGATGATGTTATGTCATTTTTAGGGCAGAGTTTTTTTTTATGAAGCGCCTGTGTAAAGTGATATTTGCATTTATTAATCAATCCACAGTATTTATCTAACTCTAATCCCCCACTGCTGTAATGTCTGATCCATTAAACACTTCAATATTGCTACACTCACATGTCTTAATGTTAAATGTAACGTCAAATGTTTTAGCCAACAGATTACATACTTTGGTGCATCAAAGTCTCTGCATTGATTTATGTACCTGGCCTGTACCACTTCACAGACTTTAGCCCCCTGGCCCTTTTACATAATGGTATGACCCAAATCGGATAGTGTGCCCGTGAAAATAAATTCCTGTCTACTTGGATACTAAGCAGAACTGAGCAGAGTAGCTTCTGTTTAGGTTTAATACAGAAAATAAACACTGAATCTAAGGTAGTATTTGATTAGTTTTTCATGCCCAAAATAACTATACATTCACAAATAGTACTTCATATAATTAATAGTAGTAGTAAGTAATAAGTAGTATATTACATAAAAAACACATAAAAACATGTGAATGTTAAAATTTTCTTATCATTATAGCTGCAGTGAAGAAAAGAAATTGTGCTGCCAGTGGTTTGTTTAGTTCATTTGGTAAATCCAACAGACCAAAGCTCTTTGCCAAGATCATCAACTAGAATAGGAGTTAGATGCTCCGGAGACACCAGATGACACATTGTAACCATCTGAAAAAGTGGATACAAAACAATTTAGACATTACACATGTGTGGATGCATAACAAATTATTTCCTAATGTTGTAATGAAGCTGTTTGAGATTATTTGAAATGTGAGTAAAAGCCTGATGTATATGTATATGTTTGGCTTGAAGGTAATCTGTACTCAATTTTTCCACAGTTGTTTACATGAACTATTTCTAACTATTGTATCACTAACATTTTCTGGAGAATCAGGTCTGGACATTGTCCAGATTACCCCCTGGATAACAGGACATTGTGCCCATCAGAAATTACAGTTTACAGCACATTGAAGAACCAATGGTGGTCCACTCAGTGTGAATTTTCCAGACAATGAGTTCCTTTATTCACAAATTAGCTCAATTAGATGTTACACAGACTTTGTACTAAGGAGCTGGAAATGTAAGTCTAAGTTTAATGTCCACTCCAATTACTTCAAACATTTGGTTCGGACATACAGCTGCTCCAGGTAATGTGAAATATTTACCAGGTGGTAACTCAAGAAAAGTTGGTAGATTGGAAACAATAAGACACACACGAACATGAAGTCTACAAACATTTCTTCAAGTCTACATCAATCACCTAGTCAATCCCACATACTACTGCACAAAGTGTCTTTCCTGTCTGACTGTTACCACAGACGTGAATCTGAAAGTAAACTTGTCTCTTTTACCAAATAGACATAACCTATCCACTAGGTTCAGTTACATTAAAACATAACATTTATGAGACAGACTCAAAGCAGTGAATCAACATGAGACACTGGCATAGATAATAAGTATTTCAATACAATTTAGAAATGTGCTGGTCCTTACCTCTTGCTCTTATCCAGTTTCTTAAAACACCCAATCCACTTGATGAGACTCCAGCACTGGTGCTCTAAAACATGGATAAAAAGATGATAATCACCCTATCTGAAAAATAACTAAAAGCTGCTAATAAGAAAACTAAAACAAATCTTACCCTTGTTCCACCGCTGGACGTTTGGGACCTAATTACTAATTCTGACCGCACCTGAAAAGTTGCATGTTAAAAATGAGCAGACTGTTATGAAAGTCAAGCAAGTTTGTTATACCAAGTCTCAGTAATGATGTCAAAAGTTCTGCTGCTTTCAGTTGTTGTTTCATGTGTGATGTCGTTTTTAGTATTAAGAACAGATGCCTAGAAGTTTTGCCAAAATACGTTTTTAACCTAAGTATACCACTAGATTAAATAAGTGAACACTGTATACTCTCTCAGTTAGGTCTTGTTCAGAGGCTGCTTAAAAAAAAAGCAAAAAAGCACATAGAACTCGAGAGACCAGGGAGTAGGAGCTGTTAGACAGGGTGTACTTAGATGCTTCTTGTTGAGGCCCAACAGGCTGCTTAATTGAGTTCCAAAAGCTTAATAATAATAGTAATAAATACTTTACTGATCCCCTTATGGAAATTGTTGTTTGGACAGCTGCTAGACCCGTGTCTACTCCGGGGTATCGGTGTCACCTGGACATATAATCTGGTGGGACTGGGAATCAGACTCTCTCACCCTTGGGTTTGAAGACGACTGCTCTACCCACTGAGCTATCATGTTGTCCCTTAACTACTAACATTAAGCATTTAGTATAACAAGCATTTCAGTTTAACATTGAAAGGGCTTAAACAATGTCATCAAAGTTCTGTTAGTTTGAAACTTGACTAAGCTTTGTAGGCTAAAAAGATGTTTCATATTGCACAGCATGTTTGTATTTTGTTAAAATGATGTAAATGAAGTATGGTGCTCAAGTATTTAAAGTACTCAACTGTTTCTGCAGTCTTGCAATTTATTACAGTGCTGACAGAACCTTCTACATTTCAGTTAAGATCAATATACATATCATTAACTGTGTTTCACTTTTTTACTAGTATCAGTAACAACGACATGCTTGCCTATGTTTTACTTTAGTCTAAACCTCAGCAGTAAAATTGCTGTGCAGTGCCATGATGTATTAAGTATTACTATATTAAGAAAATAACAAATTTGATTTTACTTTGAGTGGATTCCCTTCCTTAATTTATAGTAGGTTAAATTTAAATGTTGACATACATACCTTTTTGTCCAATAGTGTTCCAAACACCAATATGAAGAAACCCTTCATAGAAGCACAAAATAGTGTCATTCAATACAGTTTCAGTGCCAAGACTAATTATTTATGCTCTAAATATATCGAGTGTCTTAATGTCAGTATAGTACGTCTTTGTACCTGCAGTGAATTGAAGAATGCAAACGCAATCAGAAGACCTCTGTTGTATGGGTCGACCATGGTTCCTATTCCGAGACCCCAAGTTATTCCAAAAAATGGTGTGAGGACAACCAAAGTCCTAGTGATAACCACCAAAACATTCCTCTCAGCTGCATGTGCGGTGCCTCCCACTGCCCTTCTCCTCAGCATTTTGTATAAGACCACAAGCAGGATAATAAAGTTTATCAGGACTATTGTCAGGGCAGGGATAACAAATGCCAGTAGAGCCTTGGAGTCATTCCAGTTGAGCCAGCAGATATTAGCTCCTTGGATGTATGCTTGTCTGGGGGCAGTCACAGCTATAGTTATTATCACAATGATGAGAGGAGCTCCGTATCCTAGGAAGAATCCAATAGCCAACATAGATGCTTTAGACAACCCCCCGTCGAAGACACTAACTGTGCGGTAGAACAACAGCAGGGCAGAAGCTAACATCCAGAAGAACAGGGCCAGGTAGAAATAATGAATAAAAAATGTTGCTGTACTGCATGCTGCTTTGTTCTCTTCCTTTGATGCTGAAATCGCTGCTCCAATAATAAACCAAATGTCAGCAATCAGTAGAGACACAGCGATATTAACAATGGAAACATGACGCAGGTAAGATGTAGTGTTGTTTTTGATTTTTCTCCATATGACAGC
>JAUMTR010245373.1:13894-26162 GCA_032270685.1 Microctenopoma stevenorrisi | reverse complement strand
ACCGAGCCGGTCGATTTGATGTATAGTTTGTGTGGTATCTCTCTCCCGTTCGGGCCGCATTCCCGTTGACGGAAGAAGAAGATATAAATATATAAAATATTAAGAGACCAGTTTAGAGGTGGAGAACAATAGGTGCCTCCATTAAAATTCTTTTTATATGGCAGGCACCTAATGAGCGGGAGTAAAGATCAATGTTCTCCTCTATGTATAGTATGTAGATGTTAAAAGGAATCATTTCCATAAATTTAATAAGAGTATTTTTTAGTTAAGCATCTGCTGTAATGGATTTTTGTCTTTAATTTAAGTTGTCTCCATTGAAGTAAAATTGAAAAATGAAGTCAGTAGAATATTGAGGGTGCGATTAAAACTGTGTGTGGGTTTATTTACATGTGGAATGAATCCAATGTACTGGTCGGTACTCTAATAAAGAAATTAATGCAGCTCTGACTGTGCGCTGCAGTCTGTCTTTGTCCTGTGCAGTGGCTGCTTCAAACCAGACTGTGATGGAGGAGCAGAGGATGGACTCAATGACAGCAGAGTAGTTTTGAATCAGCCCCCTGAGGAAGGTGGAACTTCTTTAGCTGCCGCAGGAAGTACATCCTCTGCTGAGCCTTTTTAAGGAGGGAGCTGATGTTGGATTCCCACTTTAAGTCTTGGGAGATGGTGGAACCCGAGAACTTAAAGGTTTCAGCCACTGACACGGGAGAGCAGAGTATGGTGAGGGGGGGTGGAACGAGGGGGTGTCGTCTGAAGTCAACTATCATCTCCACAGTTTTTAGCGTGTTCAGCTCAAGGTTGTTGTGACTGCACCAGAGCGTCAGTCGTTCAACCTCCCTTCGATACGCAGATTCGTCATCGTCTTGGATGAGGCCAAGGTGGTGGTGTCGTCTGCGTACTTCACACCTGGGTCGCTGGAGATGTCATTGGTGTAGAGGGAAAGGAGAAGAGGAGAGAGGACACAGCCTTGTGGGGCACCAGTGTTGATGTGACATGTCTGAGATGTAACTGTTCCCATCTTCACCTGTTGTGACGTGTTGGTCAGGAAGTTGTAGATCCACTGACAGGTGGAGGGGGGAACAGAGAGCTGAAAGAGTTTGGAGGAGAGCGTCTCAGGGATGATGGTGTTAAATGCAGATGAGAAGTCCACAAACAGAACTCTGACATTTGTGCCTGGGCAGTTAAGATGTTCCAGGATGTAATGAAGACCCATGTTGACCGCATCCTCAACAGACCTGTTTGCCCTGTAGGCAAACTGCAGGGGGTCCAGCAGAGGGTCTGTGAACCTTTTGAGGTGGGCGAGCAGGAGACGTTCGAATGATTTCATGACCACAGACGTCAGAGCGATCGGCCTGTAGTCATTGAGTCCTGTTATAGTGGATCTCATAGGGGCTTGGATTATGGTGGAGTCTTTAAAGGGGAGGGGAACTTGACAGCTGCAGGGATGTGTTGAAAATGTGGGTGAAAACAGGAGCCAGTTGTTCAGCACAGACTTTAAGGCAGGAGGGGCTCACTCCGTCTGGGCTGGTAGACTTCCTTGTTTTCTGTCTCTGGAAGAGACGTCTCACCTCCTCCACACATGTCCTAAGGCCAGCAGAGGTGGACGGGGAGAGAGGGGGGAGGGGGGAGGGGATGTCAGGGGAGACAGAGTGTCTGAAAGAAGAGGTGTAGGTGAGGTGGCTGGTGGAGGAGTGAAGGGTGCAGGGCACACTGAGCTGGTGCAGGTGAGATGAGGCACATACTTCTCAGAGTATGTGCCGAGATGTAACCTCGGTCTTGTGGGCAGGTTTTGGGTAGGCAGGAGTAATGCTGGTTAGTGGTGAAATTTTCATGGATGTGACACTTTCTTAGTGGGGGATACTGAGGTGTAGATTCACTGGAATGAATTTTGTGATTTTTTTCTCTGATTGATTTAAATGTATTGTATTTAGTGGGCACACAGCCTGCCTTAATACAAAAATGTCCCAAACAGGCCAAAAATCACATATGCTTATATACAAGACTTCCTAGAAAGTCCTAGAGAGTGAAGGAGGACGAGTCAATTCTTGTTCCTTCACTTGCACTTGAACATGTCAACCTCAGCAGAAAACAGAAAGAAAGCTTTGTTACCCTCATTGCAAAACAGATTTTTTTAACAGATTTTAATAACCAGTTATCCTTTTAAATAATAAAATTGAATTAGCAAATTTAATGTGTTATTTGAAGACATTGCTAATGTTTACTCTGTACATTTGAGTAAATATTCCTTTAAAAAACAGCCTTTTCCTGCTACATTAGTCATTTACAATATTACCAATGTCGCACAAAGGTTTTATCTAAAGCAACTGGACTTGTCAGGTTTGTTGACAATGTTTCACCCTTCCATTCAAGAAAGCCCTCTGGAATGAAGGCTGAAACGTCGTCAAGAAACCAAACAAGTCCAGTTGCTTTGGATAAAACCTTTTTGAGATAACCATTAACTGGATGACTGAGAACCTTCACAGATATTAACAATGTCTATGCTGTAATTATAAAAAGATAACCCCTGTTAAAATGCCAGGTTGTTGTGCTGTGAAAAAATAATTCCTAAACTTTTCACACCTATAACCTGCACATTTAATTGAAAAACAAAAAAATCTCTTAGGGGTAAAAATATATATATAAAAAACAACAATATACAATTACCTGGTTGTAAAGTAAAGCAATTCTCTGTTGAACAACCTTTTGATCTTCAATCACATTCAGTCTTCTTGCACATACTTCCTGACATCAATTAAATGGACTCTGATAAAATAAAGTTCAGTTTTCCGGGTAGGATTTTCCTGACACACAGACAACAAAAGCTATGGTTGGCAGAGAGTTTACACAGCATCAAAGTGATCGTATTGTTATAAGCTATCACTGAGGAGAAAGATCATTTCTAAGTTATCCTGTGGAAACATTTTGCACAGGATATACCATGGAGCGCAGTGATCCACTGTACAAAGGGTGCTTCAGTGACTTTAAGCTGTTTCACTGTGTTAAATGCAAAGAGAAGAGTCAGAAAAGTGAGGCTTTCTTTTTTCTGACCTGTCATCTGAAGTTCTAACAGGATGTAGTAAGAATTATAAACAACGGAATGGAATTAGTGAGCATATTAATATGACTCAGCTGCACATGTTGTTTTTTTTTATATCCAGGGCTTCAATGATGAAGTGCATGGGGCTTCAATTTGTAATTAGAAGACCCACAACCATAAATAGCACCAACGAATATGAATGCAAAAACAACAAATATATAAGATCAAAAACAAAAACATGATAACATCAATCTCTCTTGTTGATCTCCCCTCTCCATTTTACAGAGGGAGGCAGGGGAGGAATGATGGCCTCAGGTGATGATGATTTCCTGTGGCGTTCAGTGGAGCACTTGACACTGATGAGTCTCTGGCTGAACGTGCTCCTCTGTCCAGACAGGACACTTGGTACGGGCTGGGAGGGATTGTCCATGATTGAGAGGAGTTTGGAGAGCGTCCTCCTCTTGAATTGAGTAAGGTGGTCCTGAAGCTAGGCTGAGACACCTTTTTGTCAAAACCTTTGATAGAAATGGAAGGTTAGAAATCGGGCAGTGGTTTGCCATGCCTTCAGCACCCAAGGAAGGTTTTTAAGGTGAGGTCAGAGATTTGTGGTTCTGGGGTCTTCTGTGGGAAACAGTTGGTAGAAAAACTTGGAAAGGGCCACTTACCAACAGAGAAAGAGTTTACCTGTCCTCTCCACAGTAGAAGCTCATGGTTCCATATTCAGAATGATGTGTGCCACTGAGCATTTGCATATTTCGTCTCCAGATGACCACACTAAACATCCCCCAAAACAAGCAGAACCTGAAGACCGCTGCAGTAACCTCCTGGCAGAGCAGCACCCGGTATAAAATGTGGTTTGACTGTGTGTGTCAGTCCTCTGGTAATATTCGACTCTGAAGAAACTCTGTGTATTTGTTGTTGATGATTTATGGGGCAGCGTTTGTTGAAGTGTCCTTTGGCAAGACACTGAAACCCCAAGTTGCACTTGGCGTGTTGAGTCAACTACATAGCAGCTCTGCCATCGGTGTGTGTGTGAATGGGTAAATATGAAACAGTGTTGTTAAGTGTCAGTCTAGGTAGAAAAGCATTACATAAGTGCAGGACATTTACATTTATGAATTTCATCGACCAACTGAATTGTACTGGATTTTGTAATAATTTTAACAGCATGTATAGTTCGATGCCTTGCACAGTGCTTTCAAGAAATCCTGAGGATTGCACTCCGCCTTTAACTGCTGCACTCCTTCAGTATACTGCAGGTAGAGTTTGCCCTTAAGGATATATGTGATTGTCTGGCTGTGATTAAATTTCAAAACTGTTGATGTCTGAATCATCGCTATCTCGGAAAAGACAGAGGAGATGACATCACACCACCCACCTTAGGTCTGGTGAGGTCGCCTCACATCCTGCTCTTTACATTAAATCTATTAATCGTCCATTAATAGAAGGGGTTAAATGTGTGTTTCACACTTCTGATAATTTTTCTTATAACATTTAGCATCAGTGGATGCAACGCAGTGAAAAATGCTTTTTATGAAAAAAATGCTAGGTCGAACACAGTTTTACTTCTTTTCTACATTTTTAATTTTACTTTAGGAAAGCACTCAAAGTACTTATTAGTTTAATATATTTGAGTTAAACATTAATAAAGTATTTGAGTCCAGTTTAGTCAAGTATTGCTGTTTTGTACATTGGTTGATCTGCATGTCCACTCTCCTTGTTGTCTTTAACCAGATAATGTTCTGTTTGGTCTGCTGGGTTGTCGCCTCTTTAACAACTCAAAAACATCCCTGCATCATTACATCATTGCATCATTGCCACCCAGAATACAATTTTCAAGTGGACAAATTACAAACACAGTTCTGTTCTGTTAAACCAAGTTGGACATCATTTGGCACTTTACTAGTTTCATTCATGTCTTGTGAAGATGTCCAAACCTTTTTTTTCCTTGAAATGTTTCAACTTTAACCTACTTTCCATTTAGGGCTTTCCTCCTTGGGTTTTTTTTTCACGAACAACTTGACTGTTGCTTAGACTTGTTACCAAAAATAATTAAAAATCTAAGATATGTATATACAATGTACTACCGTGTGTGGGCAGCAGTTTTGTTTATTCCTCATTGATCTTTATCGTCTATCTTATTTACTCCCTTGTTTATATTTCCACACTCAGACCATTTGGGAATGAAAAACGCGTATCTCGTGTCGCAATCGCGTTTTTTCAATCACGAGTTATTTGTGAAACATACGTGTATTGTGGGTTTTCTTTATATATTGCTGACGTGTCACATCTCTGTGACGTGATTCATCTGATCGTCTTAGGGCAGGAATAATACTTTACACGTGTACAGTATTTGACTGTCAAGCCCACTAATAGGATTTAGGACATAAAACTGGATTTGATTCGTCTCTGGACACCTTTAGGTGACCAGAGGAGAGGTCCAGGTGGCATGGTTTTAACACGTGTCGACCGTGAATGAATACACACACTAAACTTTAATTTACAATAAAACACAAAGTAAGAGTATAATTTACCGAGCTGCTCACAAATCCTTTTACATTAGATACAAGTTCACCGATCAGCAGGAGGGCAGAGTAAGAGCGCTGTGAATGGTGCGCAGTTTGCGGCGCCGCAGAGCGCGCCGCACTCTCTCTCTCTCTCTCTGTGTGTGTGTGTGTGTGTGTGTGTGTGTGTGTTTGCGCGTGTGAGCTGACACCTGTCGATCACAGCTAGCATTAAAGTATTCCCACGCTGGCTCCTGTCCAACACAGCATCAAACCCATCTTTTAATGTGATGGCTGATTGCTGTATATGGTGCATTAGAGCATATTTCATTTTTTCTCACGGTGACATTAGAGACTTTAAGGTGAAGAAAAACCTTTGTTTCTTCGTCAGCTGCTCCTAACAGAAGCAGCTCTAAAAAAAGTGAAGGAAATAGCCGTTGACACTATCTCTTCTAACTTAAGTTGCAATGCGTAATATCGACACAAATGCCCAGTTGTTACTCTGTTGGTTTGGTTTTTGGTTTAGTTTGTGTGCCTGCAATTAAGGCGCCAACGTGCTGCCACATTTTCTTGCAGACTCGCTGGGGAAGTCCGTGAAAGGTGAAAAGTACATATATCTGTGCGTTTTCTCTGAGATCTGAAATCTCTCTCCGACTGAGCTGCTTTGTGTATAAAAACCCTCCGAATTCCAAATAAGTCTGTGGACATCTGTGATTGCACTTCAGTGTTTGGTTGATGAAAGATGTAAGTGGGGCTTCGAGCAGAAAACCAATGAGGAAATAAGCCAGAGACTTTAAAAAAGTAAGTAGTCTGAATTTTGATAAGAATACATCTGTCTGACTTGGATAGATTTTTGAATTGTTTGTAATGTGGCACCACTGTGCTACTTAAAATATATTTGTCACTAGCTGATGCACGACAGTAATTAGAAGGTAAGTCAGAGATCAACCCTGTATTAATATCACGCAGGTGGGTTTTTTAGGAGCACCACAGCTACACTGACTAGTGTGTGCGGGATAATGCGTCACGGTTTTAGGACTCGGAGATCCGACATGACGCGCCAGAGACAGAGAATCTGTTGGAGATTTTAAACCTTACAGCTGATGTTTATGTCTATGACAAAATAAAGTGTTTTTTTATAGTCTAATCTCTTCCTGTCAATTCAATCATTAAACATTTGTCAGATAAACATGACATAGAATCAGTGTTATATCACCTTGTGCTGAGGCGTGGGCTGTTGTGTAGATGCACATGTACTGCTGGTGTGTGCATGAGACCTTAGCTCCAAAGGTTTATATGCGTCTTATTTTTGGTGCTACTACGTGGTAGGAGTGGCTAATTGGTCCTATTTAGCCACATCTTTTGCATCCCATTCATTGGTGCTTTAGCCTGTTGGATTCTACCAAAACTTTTTCAGATGTCTCCACTTTGGGTCCTCAAGTTAGGTGAGTGGGCATAAATGAATTTAGATTTTTTTTTCTACCTTCCTGGTTTTTCTCTTTCATTGATAAAGCCTCATAACAAATATCTGGTTGCATTCTTTCAGTGTGGCTAATTTGTGTCTCCATCGCCATTGGTAAGTTGCGCTGATCAATTGTATTTATTTAATGAGCTTAATTAGTTGAGAATCAGCTAATCATCAGCGACTCATATCTAAACACAGTTGTTAGTCCTGTTTTGAATTGCTCCTGTTTTGCTCTGTGACCGGATGCTGATAATGTGTGTGTGTGTGTGTGATGGGCTCAGGGGTAGAATAGGACTCTCTTGCGGCTAAATAAATAAATAAATAAATAAGAGGTCACGAGAGAGAGCTTGTGGGAGGATTTTGTGCAGATGAAAACTCGATCATGAAATGAATATGACGTCTATAGTCTCAGATTTTTTTTAATTATTTGATTGATGTGGGACACTCAATTGTCCATATAAAGTCTCAGAGCTCAGGCCTGAGTCCGAGTGTAGTGTGGATCTGGTTTAGGCTGCTTTTGCAGCATTTTGCGCATCAAGATGTGTGGAAAGATCATAGATCACTTTTTACTTTTTTCTCCTTGTGTGCTGAATTTAACGTTAGGACGCCGCTGTGACTAATGTTGTGATGAGTAATGTGTCTTACAGTGACGCAGATAGAGCGCAGCAATAAAAACACAAAGGTACCGGAGGTTAGTACTTCAGACGTGTTGGTTTTTGGAAAAAAAAATCCAGGAAGTGCAGCAGGACTTTACGCCTCTGTATTGATTCTGGTGGTATCTGGTGTGATTTGCAGACATAGAATAATGTGGGTAATGTGCAGTACAAATGTGTTCACGATTGGAACCACCTGCTTATAAACAGTTTATCATGTTAAAGTTTTGTTTCTGAGAAAGTTTCTGAGAATAAATTTGAATTCTGGGATAATTTTAATCTCAAAATTCTGAGATTCTAACTTTAATCCTAGATTTCCTACTTCACTCACTTACTCAGAGATTAAAGTAGGAATTCTAGGATTAAAGTTAGAATTAGGGGATTAAAGCCACAATAGTTGGTAAAAAGTGAGAATCCTGAGATAAAATACTTCTGACATTAAAGCCATTACGCAAGAAATATTTTCATGGTGGCTCTAACGCTCTTCCTGTAAGTGGATCAGTAGTTTTAAGTACTTTGAAACTATTGTGTTTTTTGACAGCGCCTCCGGTGGATGATAAAGAAACTTCAAACATACAATGTTACTCCCGGTAAGTGTTTCTCTGTTTTACATTATGTGTGTTTGGGACCACCGTACATTTGAAAGCTTAAGTGAGAATGTTGTTACCAATAAAACAAAGGATGACGCTGTGGATACAGTGCCAGGGAATAGAATATGTTAATCAGGTACAAACAAAAAAACAGGAAACATGATAGGGTACTTACGTAAGGTGATGCTAACGCCCCCATCAATCTGTATGCTACAACTCATAATGACAGGTCAATTGTACCTTGATATAAGCAACTTTTTAAATTCTTGCTGGCAGGTTGTTTCAAGTTCTCAGATTGGATATGAAGTGTCCATGAACTACAATCTTCAGGTCTTTCAGGCAATCTATAGGTCTTGGTTTTGAGACAGACAGAGATTTTCCTAGCTACTCCAGCTGCAGTATGTTTTTGTCCTTAAACCCAAAGTGGGGCAGGTTTTCTTGAAATATGTTGTTGTATTTGAGAAAGAGGATCTAAGGAATGCTTCTGAAGCTTTGTGTGGTAGACCATTTGGCTCAACTTTTCTGGCTACTTACTCCAGTCAACTTGGGAAGTTGGAACAGGATGCGTCTTGGTCCAGTCAAGTTCAAACAGAATGTTCCTAAACACAATTTGATGTGCCATATAAGAAGGTATAAATACTTTTGTTAAAAGAAAGATTTAATTCAAAATCAATACGAAAAATACAAACTTTTTATTTTATCATAATAAGGTTCTGTGTGTAGAATATTGGGGGAAAATGCGATGTCCTCCATTAATCTTCCAACTGTACAAAATACTATGTTTATTTTTTAAATTAAACTTCATAGTGAATATCTTTTGTATTTTTCCAGTGTATTGTCATAATTTTCAAGATCTTTAGAGAGTTAGTCTCTAGTTTTTGTGATTTCATACCACTGGTCTGAATTTTAGATATTGGGGCTATACTTTTTCAAAAGCTGGACTCAATGTAACACTATGTAACTATGTAACACTGTAGTGAGCAGTTTGCCATTAAATGGCTTTGAAATCATAATGAATAACACACACACACACTGTCTTGTCTTTCTGTCTAGATACAATTTGTCTGTAATTTTTCTTTAATTTACTGTATTTGTTTTCTACCTGTACTGTCCTAGAGAAGCTTCAAAAGACCAAAGCAAATTCGTTGTATGTGCAACATACTTGGCGAATAAAGCTGATTCTGATTCTGATTCTAATTTAGGAGTCAGCTGCATTTTCCCATAATATCTTGAAAGTCAAGACGGTAATTCATAAACCACCATGTAATTCACCATATGCAAAGGCAGCACTATACCTAACACTAGACCTTCTAGAACCCAAAATCTGAATGGGTCTCATATACTCAGCAGTACGTTGACATCCAAGAGTGGAAATGTGTCCATGTAGCAGTAAATAGACCGAACACGGTAACTGTAACTAATTCCAACCATCAGGGGGCAGTAGAACAAAGGATAAAGGTGAGGGGGGGGCTACACTGATGTGTCAAAAATTCACAAAATTGAGGCCCAATAGTATTAATGACTGCAAGTGCTAATTAGCTGGACTGTGCTATTCTTGTATTGCAGAAAAACCTGCTTGGGAATAGATATCTGGAAGGCTGTGTGTTGTGACACTCGGTTAAACCCTTCAGCAGCCACTTGTTGTAAAGCTGGATGTGGCCCAACACTAACAGGTAGTGTTTACACATTTATGTGAGATGTGATAATGTACAGTTTTGAGATTTGACCAAAAGAACATGTTGAATCTAGAGAATAACTGTAAGAACTTAAAATAATTGCTCAGTAGCAGAATAATAAAAACAATGTTTTTAGTGGTAGCTATGATGAATCACAGCTTGCATCATCATCGCCTGTATGTTGACTGTGTGAATCTGTAAAAGCAGCAATAGTGCTGATTAGGTCATAACCATGGTACTGTAAATATATAAACCAGCAAGAAGATACTTTCACAGCCAACTCCAGAGAACGTACAACAAACGGTTAGCCAGAGAGCAAAAGTTCATTAAATGGACAAGTAGGTGGGGAAAACACGGAACAACTACACCAGTAAGTCTGGGAAAAACAGAGAACACATAGACTGCGTCACCCTGAGCAGGTGTGAAAGTGACTACTGACATACTGGCACAGGTGTGGCTGCAGGTGGAGGTGTGTATGTGTGGGTGGATAGTAGGAGGACAGAGAGAACTGAGAGTCTAATTGTTAAATAACAAAGACACCAGTGACTGAACTGCAGCATAAACCTTGCATGTGCAAGGGATGAAAACAGTGTTCCCTTTTACCTACAACAGGACAAACATCATTGTGGAGATTATTTATCTTATTTTCCCAACGAAATGAAAGCAGGCAATGAGTAACATTTGAGGCAAACAGATAAACCATATGCAAGTAAAACTCTTCCGCAAAGCTCAGTGATTGACAGCCCAGTGTTGGCAAAGTACATTGAATTTACTTTCAAGCTGAAACAAGTTCAGAAAACCTTCACCTCAGTGCACACAGTTTGTTTATTAGGTACAACTTGCTAAAGCAATGTCAGTTTAATACAACAGTCCTGCACTACATGACCCCTTCACAAAGAGAGGTGATAGCTGTTAAACTAAGATGTGTGTAATATATCGTTGAAATTATTTTGCAGTTTACTGGCCTACATTTTCACGACTGTATAAGCTTAACTAAGTAGACTGAAGCATCTGAGCATGTATACCGCTTACCTTTGGTTAGAATTACAATGGTCATTACTGCTAACATCATCACGCATTAAAACACTCAACTACACCTTGTTAATAGCTACACTTTGGAAGATTCCAGCAACTATAACACGTATCTCTTTCAGCAGTGTTTATGCTGATTGGACCTCTGTTCTTACAGTTACTGTTACATGGGTTCAAAGTGAAAAGGTTCCAGCTTGCTGTGTACTGAAGGCCAACGACCCACTCAGTAAAATATGCTGGAATGTCAAAGCCACATCGGTGCCACACATTCAGTGTTGTGGTAAAGGTGAGTCGAACTTTCAATTCCTGAGTTAAGTTTAAATAAGTATTTTAGTGTGCACACTGCTGGTTTTCCATCATCCGAGATCTAAGCTTTTGAAGACATATAAGTAGTGATGTCAACTATGGCTGCGGGTAAATTATTCATACCACTGGTCATAATATTCAATTCGTGATATAATCATACAATGTGAATAAGATTTGACAGTCTGTAGAAATATAGAGCCCTATTTGTCTAACATTTTGTAGATTGAAGTTTATTGTATTACACACATTTTTATGTCGTTCCTGAAGATGTAAGTTTAGTCAATAGAATTTGAGGGCTGACGTGTCAAACACCTTTTTAACATCTAAAAACACAGCTCCTACGCAGGGAGTTTATCCAAAAAATTCTTTACCTTTTCAGTAAAATAGCAATTTGCTGTTTCTGTGGAATGATTGGCCCTAAAACCAAACTGCATCTGATGCAGTATCGATATCATAGGTGTCCTTGACTTTAGCTTTTAAAAGTAGCAATAATCTTTTTAATCTCTGTCTCTGTTGTGTTTTCAAGGTTAAAAATGAGTGGATCGTCATTTAGCAAAGCGAATAAAGAGTAGAGGGTGTGAACACAATCTATAAAATAATTGTTAAATGTACTAGTGTAATAACAAAGAATTCTTGACCAGAACAGGGTTAACAACTAGTTTGGGAGTCTTGGTCTCATGACTAATGAATGGTCATCATCATTTAGACATGCAAAAACAGAATCAAAACAACATATACTACCTGGTTAATTGAATCCTCTCTAAACAAAAGATTTGCAAAAGACTTGACTTGTCCTATAAATTTATTATATACATGTAGGTGATCTAAAGAATCCTCCTGCTCTTTTCCACAGAGGCATTTGACCTGTGTGCTCACTTGATCTGTCCCTCACAGATTTGTTTGGAGGGAAGGCCCCCGAAACCGTCAGTATACCAGCCCAACTTTCAGGAGCAAAGCAAATGTGTGATGGCAGTAAGTAGAGACAACACAAACAGGACGAACATTTAA
>JAUMTR010245373.1:0-13794 GCA_032270685.1 Microctenopoma stevenorrisi | reverse complement strand
CACTTGATCTGTCCCTCACAGGTTGTTTGGGAGGGAAGGCCCCCGAAACAGTCAGCGCACCAGCCCAACTTTCAGGAACAGACCAAAAGTATGATGGCAGTAAGTGGCGACAACACGAACAGGACGAACATTTAACGTTCAGTAAATCATAGCAGCAGTGCAGCTAAGTATTATGTAAAAACACAAAATTTGTTTTTTAAATCCAGTCACAATTTGAACTGTGGTACTAATTAGTATGTAACCACAACCCAATGGTGGTTTTTGTTCAATGTTCTTCAGGCTCTTTCGTTTCATTCAAACTGCTGTACTTACTTACTAGGACATGTCCAGCAAACTGCAATAATATGTTTTTGTTCTACTTGTAATACAAATGCACTCAGAAGACTTTGTGTTTTTTTTCAACAGGT
Source organism: Microctenopoma stevenorrisi (assembly GCA_032270685.1). NCBI lineage: Eukaryota > Metazoa > Chordata > Actinopteri > Anabantiformes > Anabantidae > Microctenopoma > Microctenopoma stevenorrisi. The sequence continues at coordinate 13,387 of JAUMTR010245373.1, read as the reverse complement.
GTGCAACAACAGGTAGGAATAAAACTGCATTTTACTTTAACTTTATACATTTTTCTAAAGTTTGCTTTGTCATGGAAGACAACCACAAGTCAGCTGTCTCAAAGCACCCATAGACTTTAAACGCCATATCAGTGGTCTCACGCTACTGTTTCTTATTCTCTGCAATGCTTTGTAGTGGTTAAAATAACGCATCACACAAGATGCAACAAAGACAACAAAGTCAAACAGTAATAAATGCATATTGTCATGTTTCACTGCTTTGAATTCCTCAGTGAAAATCGGTGATGGAACATTGAAGTAGTATGTTGTATTTTGAGATAATTACACTCTCCATGTGTTTGTTTTGATTTTTCTTTAGAAACCTGCAATGCCATCTAAGCAGTAAGTCAGTCAAACAGAAAACCTATTTTAATTATTTTTACATAAATACTTAATAATTCACTTTCTTCTTCTTTAGAAGAAGAAGCTTTATTTGTCGCATACATAGTTACTCAGTGTACAACACGCAGCTACAGACTGCGCCCCGGGGTGTTACTTTGAGTAACCTTAGTGTCTTACTCGAGGAAACACCTGGTACGGGGGATGGGCTGAGTGCAACGGCCGGGAATCAATCCTGCCACCTTCAGATTTAGTTTGTGATTTAATCATTCATCTACACTAAATTATGCCATCTGACATCCCACAAAAGCATCAAATATATAAACACCGGTGAAAATGCATGCATTTTCAAAAACGTTTTACTTGACTTAAAATTTGATAAAACAGCGTTGCAGTGTAAAAACACACAGAAAATCTCCCGTGGATTCAAACGCGGGTCCTTGCTAACCTTGCTAATCACAACACCACTTTGCTGAATGTGAAGATTTTGAAAGAAAAATCAAGCAGTCAGCAGCAGAGTGGAGATAAGTTGGTGCTTTGTCTACCGACACACCAATGATCCTGATAGTCTGCTCTAGAAGTCGGCCATCAATAACCAGAAATAAGATTTTAAGCAACCTACTACCATACTTTTTCTGATGACTCTCAAGTTTACATATCCTAACAACCTGATACGTATATGTATGGTCAAAAGTATTATGTGAAATACTGCACTCAGCAAGTCAGTCAGTGCAGGTGCACATTATCTTTGATTCAAGTCAGGGGGTTTGATACACGTTGACCCAAACAAAAGATATGTTTACCTTTTTTTTCTTTGGGAACCACTGTGATGAGTAAGTCTGGTGGTTGGTGGTTTCCAGCATCCCCTCCGCCCCCATGATGATGCATTGCTGTGTTTCATCAGCAGAGTGATTAAGCAGAGTTTAATAAAACAATAAAGCGTTGTCAGGAGTGTGTGAGTGCACGGGATAAACAAGCTGAAAGAGAAACTGCTCAGTGGTCCTAACAGATATGATCCCCAGAGATCCTTGACCTCACTTCTACGTCATTGCATTGGTGTGAAATAAATGTAAGAACTTAGTAGTAGAGGGACCTGCTTTTGGTTATAATTTGTAACTTGTATGTTGTGCATGCTTTGTGTTGCATGAGAGAGCATTCATGTGTCGTGACCTTATATATTTTTTTGCACATCCACAGCGCTGTTTCACGGAGAAGCCTCTTAAGTTACAGGTCGATTAAATGTCATTGCCGTAAGAGCATGTGGAGAAAGTCACATTTACGTTGCTGCTCAGGTATGTTACATCTGTCAGTGGTTATACATATACGGAAGTGGAGCATTGGTTATCGAATTATTTTCATCTTGCTACTCACAGTCAAACCCGCCCATTATCAGGGAAACTAAAGTCGTGTTGTCTGTCCTCCAGATGTTTAAAGTAGAGCAGTCAGAGCATGTTTCAGGTCAGACATTTGTCTGCTGGACACAGTAAGGTACTGTGTGAATACAAACAAATTGTCCCTTACTGTAATGACACAGTCTGTTTGTTTCTTATTATACATGTTGATTGTTGCTCAGAGGAAACATTTCAGACATAGTGGAAAAAGAGAGATTTATATATATATATATATATATATATATATATATATATTTTTACTGCAGATTTTGAACATTGACAGTGAGCAGACTTGGGTAGTTGGTTCCACAACATACTATCAAGGTAATCACATAATGACAAAGTCTGGTCAGACAGAAGCTAAATGACGGTCTGAAGAAATCATAAAGCCCAGACAGACTGAACTAATAAGAACTGCATCTGAGATCCGAACTGCATTCTGAGCTTGGGTGTGTGAACTTCCTTTCGGCTTGCTGACATTTTCTCTTGGAAGAAAGAAGAGAAATTGAATGTGTTTTTTTTTCTCCAACATGCTTTTATTGTTTTGTGATGGCATCAATTAGTATTTCAAGTCATAAAAAACATCAGACTATACTGGACTGTATATGGGACCAATGAAAACCAGCTCTCTTTTGATTCTAGTATTTCTAAATCCGTGAGTAATTTCAAGATATATTCATAATATAAATGTCAAAAATAATGTGTAGCACTAAGATAGGTAGCAAACTGTCACCCATACGCTGAGCTGACCATCATCCCATTAGATTGCCGAGCTAGGAAAAGAAAAAGCTGTTTCCTTGTTGTTAAGATTTAGATCTTGTGCTGTAATCATGAGGGGTTTTTCCAGTGAAAGTGGGAAAATCCCTCTAGGGTGGAGGAGGTGAGAAAAGAATCACCAAGCAATACACAGGACTTTCCTATTCTCCTATCTGCCAGCTGTCATTTCATCACACCCGTTGCTGCATATAGAAATGTATTTTCAGAAACAAAAGAACAGGTTCTCACGTGTGTCCCACTTGTGTGTTAAAAAGGATGTTGTCTCGGTGCTGGCAAACAGAAATGTGCTGCTGTATCACACACTCTCCTTTTATCCTAATGAACATAGCTTGTAATCATTCTGGTATTTTCCAGAACTATTTTTCCATGCATTTTTCAAACCCACACCCTCCATCTGATCCAACATTCGTCTCCCTTTTTTCCATTAATTATTCTGCTCTGTGTCCACCTTCCCATCCCGACATCCTATTTGTAGGTCGTGTTGCGGTCCCCACTCGGCATTCTCCATGTACACACATGCACTGTGATGACTGTGTGTTTAAGAGGAAGCCAGATCAAGTATTGTATATTTTCCTGTTTCTGATCCTACTGCTGAAAACTTTTTTCACTAATGGTCAACTTCTTTCTGAGGGAAACCTAAACCACACTTATAGTGAGGTTTGTAGGCTGATAAACAAATAGCTTATTTTCACTGTTATATCCTTATATAATAAAACGCCTTATACAATAAAACGCCTCCAGATACAATCTTTCCATAAGTCCTTAAAGGGAAAAATACTGCTACATTTATTAATATAATTTATACAAAACATTTCTGAGTATGAGAACTTACACCAGTGCATCCCATTTGGTACAAAAAAAAAAAACCTGCAGTTTTGGTCTTCGTTGAGAGAGCTCGGAGCTCCACCCCGCTCCTTTTATACAGTAAGCGAGCGAAGCTTGTGCCTGATAGATAATGTAAGCATTAACTGACCACATATGCACAAGGCTCCTATAGCAAAGCTCTGGTAAGATTTCAACAATTTCTACACAATTCCTGTATAGTAATTCATGTTTGCAACATGCTTTTAAGCTTTCTGGCCTCCAGTTTTCTCAGTTTGCCTAATTAGTTTATGTATATTTTTATGTTTTTCCATTTGTGCATGATGGTGTTCAGATGTCTGCTTGCTTGTGTATGTCTTGCTACATACTTTGCTGTTTTTTATTTGCAGCCGTATGGCTTAGACCATCGTGGCGTTCTCTGTTGTTATAACACCTTGTAGACAGACACAGAGGAAGAAGAGGAATCAGTGTTCCTTCCAACCAAGCTAACGGGACTATATGTTTTCAGTTTCACGGCTCACTTGGACAACGCTGCTGTGGGACAGAAATCTTCAGGCCTCTTACTGAGATCTGCTGCAGAGGAAACAGGTGATGCATGTGCACATGTATATTTACACTAGTCTGATGAAATTCAGTGAGACAGAGACAGAAAGTCTGGTTTTAATAAGTCTGGTGTGTTACAGTGTCTGCTAAGAGTTTTGTCTGCTTTTAGTCTGAAGCGGAGCCCAAACCTCAGATGTAGACAGATAAACACAGAAATTAGTGCTATGGAAAAACCTTTAGTTTTAGACATTCGTGACTTTTGAGCAGCTAGACTGGCGCTTTACTGCACCCAGTTTCTGAGCCAAGGAATGTCTGTCTGTCTCGTCTGTTTCCACTGGGAGGTTGCTGCTGGGAGTTCACAAACTGTTGGTCTGCCAGTAATGAACAATACATTTTGTGGCCTGTGGTATTTATGAGTTACTGTATGTCTGACATTTTAATTAGGGCTGCAATACACTGAAACTATAGTCTAGGTCTAGCAGCTGTCCAAACAACAATGTTTCCATGGGGATCAATAAAGTAGTTCTTCTTCTTCTTCTTGTTATTACTATTATTATTATCATTGTTGTAATAATAATAATAATAATAATAATAATAATAATAATTTTCAGCATAACACATAAGCCAGCTCTTATGGGTCCTGTAAACGTGACCTAAGGTTTTGGTGATCAAAACAGTAGAAAGGATATTGTCAACAGTTGGAAATTAGTTTGTGGCTAAAAGAGATGGGTGATGCAATCAGACAGTAATCTTTTCAACAAACACTGAAGTTGTTTGGACACGAGATGTCAAAAATCCCATACCATGCCATCATTTTTTTTCATGCTCTAACAGCTGCCAAAGTGGGGGCATCTCTAGAAACAGGAAACACAGTGTTGAGTTCAACACTGACAAGTTGACAAGTTATTTATGTTCACAAGCTCCTTCTGAGTCTGGATGACTGCAACACAATGTGTCTCCCAGGTCACTACCACCAAAACACTTTTTAATGTTATGGCTGATCATTTATAAATTCAGTCTCTCACACACCTTGTTTCATATAAATGTCTGTTTCTCCATCCAGACATCCCAAAGTGGAAAATGTTCACTGCTGTGGGGTCAAAGCTTACAACATTAAAGACCCACATATGAAGTGCTGCTCAGGAACACTGTACAATCTAACAACCTCAGGCAAGAAACGACATGACGTGCAGTGCTGTGGATCCAGCCTACAAACCCCGCAGGTATGTTTAATTATCGATAGTAAAACTAATTACTGTTCTCACTCAATAGGCGGAAGTATTAAGAAACTTTTACTTTCTGTGTATATTTTGAACATTCGTTATGTTATTATGAATGAAAACAAATTTAATTAATCTCATTTACAGAAATAATCAAACCATTATCGGCACCTTGTATTAAAAAATTACAGCTTTAGGTCTCCCCAAGCTTCTCGTACTTGGGTTTAGGCAGTATAACCCTTTCTTATATTGAGGTTTGCCCCCCAAAGTGGACTGGAATGAAAAGTTCTGTGTGTTGGGTTGTTCAAAGTTGAACAATTCACATAAATGCAGGAACCTTTCCCAGCAGCTCCATTGTTGTCTAGCTCATATACTTCGGGTAACTGTTACTGAAAGTTTCCTCATCATGACATGTCTTCTCTTTGATGTACTTGGAGCAGGACTTTGTATTTCATTTCATTCATCACCACAAGGGTGGAGACATGAATGGAATTAATTCAAAGGCCATGACCTAAAAATTAGATGAAGTTCAAAAAAGACTGCCGCCAACATTCCTGGTGCTTCCCTGGTATCCAGTATTTAATATACCATAATAAATACTGTTTTTGCATTACTGTTTTGCCAGAAACTTCCTTTTTCCCACAGATGTTATTGCTCAGATAATGAGCAATGTCTGGTTTTCCTTAGATGCAGTGCTTGAAGTTTTGCCCAAATAGTTTGAAGAGCCCAACCCTTGACTTCTCCAGATTCCTCTATAGAGATCACACAAAATATGTGTCAACTAAGGCTAAAGCATTTTTGTTGTCGTATAAATATTTCCTTATCAGGCACTGCCCAAACACATTCCATGACAACATGCTGCTAAAGTCACTTTGGCAGTTTGACTCTGAGGACACTCAGAGGAAGAAAAATTATCTTTTTTCATTCTCTGAAGCAGGATGAACGTTTTGGACTAATTATACAGTGGGACAGTCAGGATGTCCCAAAGACAACGTGTGAAACCTGTTGTAAAACTATTTCTATGCCATTGGTGAAATTTCAAAGGCACATTTTAGGGACTCCTCCTTGGGCCTGTTTTTTATGTCCCAAGGCGGGAGTACCTGGCTGTATCAATGACCTTTTTTCTGATTTCTATTGTTAACTCTATTGTAGACTCTGTTCGCTAAATGGGTGAAATCTGTAACTGAATGTCCAAAAACAATTTAAATTTTATTTGTCACATACATTATTATACAGTGTACAATCTGCAGTGAAATGTGTTCTTCTGCATTTAACCCATCCCCCCTTGGGGGGAGCAGTGAGCAGCCACAGGCGGCGCTTGGGGAACTAGTGCTGGGCGTCTCGCTCAGGGACACACCTGGTATGTGGGATGGCCTGGGTGACTGGGAATCAAACCCGGGATTCCTGCTTGCCAGCCCTCTGCCTTAAGCACTCTGCTACCAGGCCGCCGCTCTATACTACCACGATTTACTCTATACATCATTGTTTTCATTACATCATGAAAACAATGATCAATCTCATGGCCAATAAGACAAGCAGACTATTGGTATGAACATTAATGATTTCTCTTAAAAATCTTGTTTCTACTGTATGACCAGGAGGTTTGCTGCTCGAGTACGCACCGGATGTTGCTCTACTCTACCAAGACAGGATTCAGATGCTGTGGTCACCAGTACTACAACACCTCTTTGTTCTCGTGCTGTGCGGGGAACTTAAAGCCAGTTCCCCAGTCAGGACACCATCAGACTGAAACAGTTAAAGGTCGGTGTTAGAGACAGTCTTTGTGAATGTAGGACTCATTTTAAATTCTTTCTAGTTCTAAGTCTTCAAATTTTTCTTGAAGGTGGTGATGGTCTCAGCTAGTTGAATGAAGCAGGGCAAGTCATTCCACCAGCCAGGGACAACAAAGGAGAATAGACTCGATTAGGATCGGAGACCCCGTGAGGAGGGAATTTTCTGTCTCCTCTCATTTGCAGATTTAAGAGGGCGAGCAGGAGTAAATAGTTTAGTTTATTAAGTTAATTAAGTTCTGCTCTCTTGACTCGTGTTGTTCGAGAAAGTTTTTAGTCCCATCTTCATACTTGGAATTAAACTCCTATGTAAGACGAAGCGCAGCAGCTCCGTCATCATGAAGCCAGCTTGCACGGGATCAGCTTATCGCACCGATGACCCCTGGCATTAAGGATTTAACTTAAGTATGAACTTTAAATGAGTAGAAAGAGAGAAGAACGCGTTCAGATACGGTGACAGGGAGGCAGTGACGAGGGTCTTAAACGACTACAGACCAGTAGCCCTGACCTCACACATCATGAAGGCTTTTGAGAGGCTGATCCTGGAGTCCCTGCAACCTCTGGTCAGACCTTCACTTGACCCCTGGTTTGCTTTGCAAGCCCCAACTTGGAGTGGATGATGCAATGAATCGTCTGCTCCACCGTACCTACTGCCTCCTGGACAAACCCGGGGGCTCAGTGAGGATTATGTTTGTTTTATGTATGCATGATAGCTCAGTGGGTAGAGCAGTCATTTTCCAACCTAAAGGTCAGCAGTTCGATTCTCTGTCTCCACAAAGCTACATGTCGAGGTGTCCTTGAACAAGACACTGATACCCTGTAGTAATGCAGACACGGGTCTAGCAGCTGCCCAAACAACAATTTCCCCAAGGGGATCAATAAAGTAGTCAATATTATTATTATTATATTATATTATACATTTTTGTTCTGCAAATTGAATATTTGTTGGTGTTTTGAATAATAATCTTTCTTTTTATTTGAACAGAGAGCCGCTGTGATATGCCAAAATAAAAAATAAAAAATGTAAATATTCTCACTTGTGTATCTTCTCACTAATATGTGCATATTTTTTTCAGTATCCCGATTACTATCAGTGAGAAACCTGAATGAAACTGATCTTTGCAAAGGACGTAAGATATCCATTTATATTTTTGAATTTGTCTACTTGGAACTTTCTATTTTAATTTATTTGTAATTATATTTATTTGTTTATGTCCCCATTTAGTGCATATAGGGATTGTGGAAAGTGTGTCCCTGCACGGCATTGTGTTCAACAGTGTGCTGAAAATCCACGGAAGAAATGCCACAGTGTTACCTCTGCCCTTGCCCCATGTCCTGATAACACCTGATCCCTGCAGCTCCCCTAAACTGACCCCTGGCAAGACCTACTTCTTTGATGAAGTCAGTGTTTTCACTGATATCAATCATCATTCTTTTCTCCAGTCACTCCATTTTATTTTTTCCAAGTGTTTTCATCCTTAATATGTTGATCTATACGTACATACGTATACATTTAAATATATTATCTGTCATGCATTTGTTATTACTCAAAAAATGAATGACGTTTATTTACACTACTTAATACACTACTTCTTTGATCTCCCGCAAAGGTGCCTTTTGACTACGACACATTTCATGTAAACAGAGTGCAACAGTCTTTTGGGAGAGACTGCCATAGATTTATTTTTATTACATCTTTATGGCTGTTCAGAACAAATAGAAACACAAATTCAGTACTGTAACACTTAATTGACCACTTTGATTTATTTGTACACTGTGAAGTACTGTAGAGTACAAGACTTGTTAAAAGAAGCTACAGTGTTAAAAGCTGTGCAGAGTAACTTTAACTACCAACATAGTGTGAAAAACAGCTGCAGAAAACCTTTCTTAGTTGTCACGGTAGCAGTAAGCATACAAGAATATTATTGTCTTGTTACTGCTTTTCACATAAGCTAAAAAACTACAAGCTAATACATTTTAAGTAATTTTAAGAAACATCTAATTAGATTTTTTGCACTAGCAAAAAGCAACTGTTTGCACGTTATTCACAATATTTTGTTTACATATTGATGACATGTTAATGACATATGTCATGTTTGATAAAGCTACTAATTGTAATAAGTATTTCCTCAAAAGGTTCAGGGATAAAAAATATGCTATAACCACGACCCCCCAGGGTTCTTCTATAGAACCTTGTATTTATGTTAAACAGTAACTTTTTTGTTCTTGTTAGTTGAATGTAGTGGAGACTGCAGTTGCTCAGCATATGAATGTGATGTCTGTACTGTAATGCACAATGTAAGTGGCATCTGTTTTGCATTTGGTGTTATGTACATTTCTCATTCATGCAACTGTATGTTTGCTTCACATGTGAATGGATCGGTTTGAATTGACCTTTTATCAAAGGTATTGTCTATATACTGTGAGCATTAGAAAGTCATGTTACTACTTATCTATATTAGTTTGACTTCACTTTGCATGTTTCTATGTCATTATGTCACAGGACGTGAAGTGATTGTATTATTTTAAATGTATGCAATAAATAAACTATTATGTCTTAACTTACGTGGTTTGGACTTTTCTTAGCACACTTGACCTTGCAGAATGATGACTTTGACAATTGCTTGACGTATTTCCGGGGGCCTTTTTGGCTGTGCTTCATTCACACCAGCACAGGAAGAAAGCAGGAGACAGGAGAGAGTAACTTCCTCTTATGAAGGAGATGGCTTTTCTTTTAGCAGTTACTTTATGGCATAATAAAGATACTTGTAGTGTAGTTAATCCTAAAGCCTAAATGTAGTTTTTGTATTTTAGTTTTGGCTTAAAAGAGTTAATTTTTTATGGTTATATGGTGGCTAGAGCTTTTTGGCTCTGCCTCTATCCAAACCAGCAAAGGAAGAGAGCACTAATGAACAACTTCCCTGTATAAAGGAAATGTTGGAGGTTAAATAACCTTTTACAGTAACATCTTTGCAGTTATTTACGACATACAGGTATTCTTGGCTTTTTTACAACGATCAACTTCAAGTGTTTTTAGCTTTGTTTGCCTTCCTGATGAAGGAAGAGAAGAAGCAGGGCCAACATCCTAACTAATGAATCCCTTTGGCTTAATACCCCATGATTTTTATGACTGTGGTTTAAAATAAGTCCCTACATTCAAATATCCGAAGCCCAGATTGTTATGTGTATGGTTTAATCATGATACGTCTCACATCCCATCAACCTTAGACTCTAATATCCATCCATGTCATTCATTTCCCTTTATGTTCCCTAACGTCTGAGATTGTGATGCTGACAGTAAATTGTTCTACTGTCAAACTTTACAGTTTTGCTAAGTAAATTCTTTTGGGTAACATTAGCATGTTAATGTCTGTTTAGTATGATGTCAGTTCCAACTTACTCATATAACCTAGCTGCCTGATGTGGTAGGTCATGTACAACTGCTGCTTGTGCTGTTGAGGGTTTCTTTTAATCTAATTTATGTGATTTATTATAATGACATATTGTTCTTACAGTTAAACTGTATATATTTTGTCATCATCTTTATTTATCAAGTTTTGTTCGTTTGTCACTTTCTTAGGAGATACAATAGCTCTGGGAGATTTTAAAAAAGCTAATCTGAGCCACAAGTTACCCAAATATGGACAGTGTATAAACTGCCTCACCAGAGAAAACAATACATTACTGTTTTTAGAAGCCTATCGCTCTGTCCCTCACGCAGCTCTGGGTAAAACTTTATTGTTCAAAACCTGTTATCAAATCTGTTAAAAGATGGACCAAGATAAAGCAAGAGCAGCATGCATGCCTTAACTATAATGATTTGACTGACACAAAAGAGAACAAAAAGGCAACAATGCTCAGAACAAAACACAAATTCTCAGACTATGATCCTGCGTCATTTTGGAGAGGCCTGCAGGACATAACGAATTATAGGAGACCATTCCGTCACCTGCTGAGGGAAACAAAGAGTCGGCAGACAGCCTGATTGACCACAGGACAAACAGGTCTGTCCAACAAGCCCTGTCTCACCGGTAGCTCAACATGTAAGAGTCTGGCTGGGATGCAGAAGGTCGCAGGAACAAATTCCAGCTCAGCCTAGACTTCCACCCCCAAGTGTCCTCACACTAACACTAAGTGTAAGTTGCTTTGGATAAAGCAAAGTTGAGGATGCGGGCATTACATACATTCACAAATCACGTTACATAGTACATTACAGAGTTTCCCCCTCCACCTCCAGTACTTCCTGACCAACAGGTGACAGGGACCACTATCTCATCCCTGCCACATCAGCACTGAAGAAGTCCTCCATCAGTCTGGTCAAACACAGACTGCAGCGCACAGTTAGAACAGCAGAGAAGGTCACCTTTTTGTCTCTGTGAACATTTTGTCAACTTTTTCAACCGAAGAAATTACCAGATACTTAACATGCAATCATAATTTACATAATTTAAAACCTAATAATAGCAATCAATTAGAACATACTGTGGAAAAAAGTACCTTCTCATTTCTCCAATGTTGTGGCCACACAGCTGGGATGATATACACATGACATCATTTTACACGTGCAAAAACAACAAAAACTCACCCAGTAGCTTTCTGGCAACACGCCAGCTCTCCAATGGGATTTTTTCAGGAAATTGCTAAGTCCTGTTCACATTCACGTGTGGGAATGACTGTTTTAGTTACTCAGGGTGATCAGAGGAAGGAAGGAAACAGAAACCAACGTACAATGTCAATTGATGATCCTTTGTTTTAAATTGGCACTTGTTTAGTTTTGTACTATATCAGTAATCAAATTATTCCGGATAAGTGAGTCTTTTATTGTGTGCTGATAATAAGGGAAATTGCCAGAGGAACATACTGGTAAACTATTAACATGCAGTACATCATTTGAAATTGGAACAGCATCCTTCTTATCTCTCTGATGCTGTGCCAAACAGCTTGGATTACGTACAAAAGATCATTTTAAATGGTATCTTTATAAACCCTACTTCTACTGAACAGTTAAAATAAAAAACACCGTTGGTAGCAACAACCCCTAGCAAGTGCTACCAGCCATGAATTCATTTCTTAATATGTATTTTTTCATTAACTTCCTCACAGAACTGCTTCGGTTCAGGACATCTGGTTCTGAAGTAGATATACTTCAGTGTTTAGAGTCATTGTCCTCCTGCATCAACAACAGACCATCAGCATTTACCCACCCTTAAATTATCCTTTTGGAAATTAATTTTCCTAAACTATACAGACTTTTCTTCAGTATATCAGAAGCAACCAAAGGCAATAGACATACGTGGTTTACATGTCAGAATAATACAGGTTGTTGAGCTAATAGTAAGATGTACACAAATTGCTAAAAACACCTGCAGATTGTTGGCAACAAATACCAGCACAATATTTGTGGTTTTAATAACATTGACTAAATCATGATAGAGAATGATGATAGAGAGAACTAACTGGCCCCCTGAGATATGGAGCATTTTTAGGATTGCATTCCATTCCTAAATGGAAACCTTTTCCTGTTGCAGAATGGGACGTTACAGTAAGTAATTCAAGATTTCCTATGACAGGGAAAATACCTGAGAAGGGTATGGTTATATTGGCATATTTTCTGAAATATTTAGGATGGGTGGGTAACAGCAGATGTGTTGTGTTTTGCAACAAGTCTTGCTCATGAGCTATAGATTTAGTCTACTGGGGGACTTTCCTGGCACTCTGAGCTCCTTCTCTCTCCTCTCTCTCTATCTCTCTCTCTCTCATCATTACATCATTACATGTTGTTAACATTGTGACTTGTCTCTCTCCTAGTTGTGCTTTGTCCTTTTGTCTCTTTCTCTCTCTCTTTTCTCTCTCCTCTGTCCACTAACCCCAACCGGTCGAGGCAGATGGTCGCCCACCCTGAGCCTGGTTCTGCTGGAGGTTTCTTCCTCTTAAAGGGAGGAAGAAACGCAGTAGGCAACAGTGGAGAGGAAAACTCTCCACTGTTGCCTACTGCTTGCTCTAATGGGACTGTTGGGTTTTCTGCATTATTTTGTTTATATATATATATATACACTTATATTTTTTTGCAAGGTCCTAAACCTTTCTATGTAAAGTGCCCTGAAATGAGTTTCGTTGTGATTTGGCCCTGTACAAATAAAGATAAATTGAATTGAATTGAATTCATGCATGCAAGTGGTATGAGGTAGGGGTAGGTAGTCTGCCACCCTCTGTATCCCAGTCTGATGTTTGTCCTATGGAGCCACAAGGTCGACAACACTGCATAGATAGAAAGATAGAAAGATAGAAAGATAGAAAGATAGATAGATAGAAAGATAGAAAGATAGATAGATAGATAGATAGATAGATAGATAGATAGATAGATAGATAGATAGATAGATAGATGGATGGATAGATAGATAGATAGATGGATAGATAGATGGATAGATAGATAGATAGATAGATAGATAGATAGATAGATAGATAG
>JAUMTR010245212.1:0-26259 GCA_032270685.1 Microctenopoma stevenorrisi | reverse complement strand
ATCCCCTACCAGGTGTGTCCCTGAGCCAGACACCCAGCGCTAGCTCCCTGTAAGTCGCTTTGGATAAAAGCATCTGCAAAGTAAAGTAAAGTAAAGTAAATAAGTTTAATCTGCAGCATTATACATGTACAGAACACTTAATGACTGATTTCTAAAACCATATGTGGGGTGCTCGGCTGTGGTGCGATTGTCGCGCATTAGGTGCCATCAATTTTACACTATTAATGATTTGCACCGTTCCCGCAGTGAGTAGCTAGATGAACATCAGGAAGAGCGTAAAGGCAAATACGCTCTACATGCACACAATCCAAATCTAATTTCAGACACTGAATGTTAGGACATTACTGAGCATATACAGTACTACAGTACCTTTAGTACTTGAACTAGTTTTAAGCCATTTCCTTGATAGTCAGCAGCAACAATCAACATTTGTTCCTTATTATTGTTTGTGCATAGTTATCACATAAATAATTCATTAAACAAGAAACTAACTTCACCCTCTGGGGACTTTAATTTTTCCCATGTGGTGTTTTTTTACTTGATCTTGATATTTCCAACTCGGGCCCTGCTTAAGGCTAAAAACAAACAGTTTATCAACAATTGTCCCACATTGAAACTTAGGTGCAAAAATGCATAGAAACCCATTGAAACTGCAATTTTTAATTCTGCTGCCATAGAAGCATAAGAAATGCATTTTGGCATATCTGGGGCTAAAGTGGACTGGTCCCCCTAATTTTGTAGTTTTTACTGTTTACCACTAGTTGGCACCGTTTTAACACTTGTGGCATATGAACAAAATAATAGGTTATTCTCAATGTAACTGCATTAGCAATCTTTCACCTCTCCATCCCTTCTATTTACCCCTGACAATACTGTATATATATGTGTCAGTGGGGGGCAAAGCCAGTGTGTTTGATTGCCAAAATATGCGTGTTTGTGTGCAAACATCACAGATCTGGAGCACGTACAGTGTTATGGTTTTTATGTGTAGTTTTGGTGCAAAGAACCTGTGAAGACTAGTCTGTGTAAATGTACATCACACACACACACACACATACATGTCTATGAACACAGGCATGCACTGCTTGAAAGAAATACAAATATGTAACTGTGAGATTAAAAAAAACGCTGCAGCTTTGCCATTAATTGTTTATGCAGGTGCGCTGCTGCCAAAGTTTATATAAAAGCAGCAGATAAACTAGTCAGTTCGTAGTGTGCAAGATGGAGATGGAGATTTTCTTTTGCACCGAAAATCCTAAGTGTGAGTTTTTGACATTATTTGACATTACACAGATAGTAATAATACATGAACATTTATGTTTCTCCTAATCATTGACACAATCATTTTTTCAGTTTTCAAATCATGGTGGCACTATACCAAGACTCTGGCTTTGAAGGGGTTAATAATTTTAAAAAAATAATAGTTTTTTATATCAAAATTTCCGTCTGATGTAGACAAACAAAATGAGACCAACGAAGTTAAAATATACTAACGTTTAATACATTTTATTACACCCTGTGCATTTTTGCATCTAAGGTCATAAGTGTGAGTTAATGAACAATAATGTTTCTGCTAATAAACGTAGCATGTCATTGATTTTATTAAAGAAATACTTTACAGATAATGTAAGAATTACGTTCCACAAAATTGCTGCCAGAAAGTAATACTTGTTTTTCTGTGTCTGTAAATGCAGAATATGTTTGGTCCTGTCCGCCGCACGCTGGATCAAGGATCTTGGTGTGGGTCCGAGTTCTCATGGGTGACAGATAACTGACAATAAAACAGGAAACAGTAATTTATGCTACTAGATCAAACCCAATATGTTATTTTTAGCTGACATGGTGGCATCATAAAAATACATTGTTCGAGCTGGGAAATTGAACTTTAATAGCCAGTAAACTGTGATAACTGCCAGTAAAATCAGCCGGTGTGTTCCCTTAGGTTCTGTGGATGCCACTGAAACAACACAAGCTACTTCTGCAAGCTGAGAAAGGAAGACATTTCATTTTAAGTAATAAGATGTTATAGAACGTCACCTCTGTGTTTGCGACATATTTGGGTTCGACCGTGTTTCTGTCAGAGTTCCTCTTTGTCTTCTGTTTGTGGAGGAGCAACAGAACTACAACCAACAGTAACACTCCAACCGCTGGGATACACACAACCAGAGGCAACAAGTACGCTGGCCGGGAGGCATAGGTCATGTCTGAAGAGACATCATCATCATGATTCTCTACACAGAGAGGATTAAAAAGAGAAGAGCATTCATATGAGATGCAGACTCACTCACAGCCCCTCCCAATACAAAGGAAGGGTGCAAGGAAATTACACAAGGAGAGAGTACAGTAAGTAGGCGGGGTGCTACTGAAAGCACAAACCAAAGTGAACTGTACCTTTGAACTGCTCCGTGGCCGCAGATGAAGCCGAGACGTTTAAACTCTGTGTTATCGTTGTGTAGGTCGATGCTGAAAAAGGTCAGAACATAATCAACAAAAGAAAACAGATACTGAGCACGGGCAGAATTACCTGGAATAAACACCACGATAAAATCCTGTTATTCGTAAGAGGGAGGTTCCAATACACATGCACAGCTCTCACATAACAAATGGAGACATGTTAAAGGCAAAGTACAGTTTAATGTGACCCATTTCATTTCATATGAGCAGACTGTGATGGATCACAAAGAGCAGAGAAGAAGATCATCAGATGTTTCCTTTAGACACTCTGCACCTCGGGCACATCTAGATCGTTTCCCTTCAGATCCACTGTTCAGGAATGTAAAGGAGACATGAAGCACTGAAAAACAAACAAATGTGAACTGTACCTTTAAACTGCTCAGTGGCCGCAGATGAAGCTGAGGAGTGTAAAGTCTGCGTTGTTATTGCTGTGGTGGTCGAGGCTGAAAACGTCAGAAGGTAATGAACAAAATAAAAAACATAAACATCACGATAAATGTGTTATTGAAGAGTGTTATTCCTGTAACAGGAAGGTTCCAACACGTTACAAATGGAGACAAAGAGTGTGAAGCAGTGCGGTGGAGCACAAAGAGCAAAGGAGGGAGCGCGGGCGATGTCCAAGAGTTATATCATCAAATATTTACGGTGAACATGTCACCAACTCACCATCTACAACAAGAACTTGAAAGCTCTGGAATGAGTCTGGAGACAAAGGGCTGCCGTAGCCACATCTGTACCATCCTCTGTCGGACGTAGTCACTGGTGAGATCGTGACAAACAGCTTGAACGCAGATTGCTCGATGTATTTAATGCTGTATCTGCCGCTCTGAGCTGTGATGCTACTTGTGTCGATCAGAACATCGTCTAGTGTTTCACACTGGCCCTTGCAGAGGAACATTCTGCCTTGTTTGACGGGAACGTTGCATCCATATGTGACATTTTCTCCTTCAGTTACAGTACGAACAAAACCAGACGTTTGGTCCAGCTCTGTAGAAAAGATGGAAACAGTCGGTGAAGTTTAGCAGGAACTGGAACTGGGGCAGTGGCAGGTAAGTACGGAAGATCTCAAGAATCTGCTGGAACAGTTTGTAGATGAGAACTTTACTTTACTTGTTAAACCTTGTTGAGATGACATGACCTGGATGACTGAGAACCTTCACAGATATTTAGATCAGTCTTTTTAAAATCCTAAACAAAGTAAATAACTCTCAGCAGAAACTTACCATCTGAAACCCTGATCTCAAAGTCCCAGAATGAATCTGGCAGTAAAGTTTTGCCGAAACCACATCTGTAATTTCCTGAGTCTGACTTGTTCAGATGCTCGAAGGTCATGTAAAGAATTCCTTTTCCAAATGTTCCATTTTGATATTTCATGCTGTATCTGTCACGTTTGGCTGTGGCACCATCTGTTTTAATGAGGACGTCCCCTTCTTTACACTGTCCCCTACAGAGGAACTTCATGCTTCCAGACAGAGGCAACTGGCAATACATCAAGCCTTTTCCCCCTTCAGGTCCTGTAAAAATGTCAAGTTTTGCTCTGACAAGCCGAGTGTTTCCACCGCACAGGGCTGTTGAAGAGATGCACAGTGAATTATTTCTGCACCGTGTTCCTGCCATGGTTATAGTATTATGTTTCTACATTCAACAGAATACCTGAGAAAACATTAGACCACAGAAAAAGATAACATACAGGAACATCTGTGGAGAAACAGACAATTCTGTCCTGAAATAGTGCAGAATAAAGAGGCAGGTAACCAATGCTTACCTGAGAGGAAACAGAAAAACAAGACGCTGTGGATTTTCATTCTGAGTCTGATGCTAATGAAGAAAACTGGTTAAATGCAGGAAAACTGCCTCTAACACTTTCCTCCATCGAACGCCTCATCACCCAGGAAGCTGAAGCTGCTTTTAGTTCAACATTTTCTTTCTCAGTCTTTGACTTTGGCTCCACCCACAACGACATGATGATATTATTGTAACTGGTACAAATGCTGTATTTCGCCATTTACAATATTCTTTTAGGTTGACAAGTGTGTCGACATTCAGTAAACCTATTTGCTTCCTTAGAGTTTATTCAAATGTATTTTTATTTTTAAACTGTCTGGGAAAAGATAAATGACCTTTAAGAAAACTCTTAATGCAGAACTGACAAAGCTGATGGTGCAGAAATGTAAAAGGAAACCATCGTATAGATAAGAACTGTACCTGAACTGGGAAGTTCTAGTTAAAAATGTAGTCTTTCTCAACATCTTGGGTTTTTTTGGGGTTGAGACTTCCTGTTGACTTCATGAGTTATAAGGCTGAACTCAGTTTTCCTGTAAATATACCTACAAATACTAGAAAATACATTTTTCAGCAACACTGGACATTTGTGACCTGCTCAGCTGAACGGCCAAAAGAGCAGGTGGTGCGGTCTAGGTGTCCATAGGCAGCACTGTGGACAACCACATCTTCATCTTCATCTGACAACAGGAAGGAATATAACATGTTACAGAGGACTGATGTGCAAAAATATTACAATTCACTGAAACACTCACTAGACATGATGATCAGCTGTTTGATTGGGGATGAGGGGCCTCAACGGGTCCAAAGATAGCTTCTTCAGAAATGTAAATTTAGTGGTGGGTTGGCTTTGCATAACTTCCATTATTATAACTGGGCCTCTACTATTCTTAAAATACATTGCTGGTTCACTTCACCCTCTCTGTCTTTGTGTTGTATGGAGGCTCCATCTTCCAATTCACGGTTCATATTTTAAGAACCCAGTGTTACAGGATTCTTTAAATGGTTGGTTTCCATTTTACATCTGCATCTCTAGTAGGTACATTGTGCAACAACCATCTGTTCCCTCCCTCTTTTTTTGGGGACATGCCTGCCACGCCACCACAATGGTATTTTTAACACACATGAGAAACTGTCATTATTGTCATTAAAGTTTTGTCAGTCAAATTATATTAAATAGTATTAAATAGTACCACTAGTATTAAATTAAATAGTATTAAAATAATATTTTGTCTGGGGAGATCTGGTGAGAGACTTTGTAAATGGATATTAAATTAGGAGCTCACACAATATGTCACAGGTAAAACAGAGGAATGTATTAAATTATACATTTTAAACTAATATATTCAATACATTGTGTGAATTAATTTCAGTATTTATTCATTTAATGACACATTTAAATGCTTATTACATTTAATGTATTGGGTCACTTTCCACACTCCATATAGGTGAAGCTGTAGTTTAAAGTACCCACACCTATAATATCCCGTCTGACTCCTAATCCATCCCCTACCAGGTGCGTCCCTGAGCCAGACACCCAGCGCTAGCTCATGTAAGTCACTTTGGATAAAAGGGTCTGCCAAGTAAAGTAAAGTAAAGTAAAGTAAAATAATGCACCAGACATCCAAACCACAAGAACTCCACTCCACTGTCACCACCCAAGCTCACTGACATTTAACAGCCATTACAATTGAAACGTTATTTAAAGAAATTAAAGCAACAGATTTAAAAAATTGAGGAAGATGACACAAAATAATCATTAATATGATTTGACATCTGGCTTTACATTGGCTCCATAAATGTGGTTTCAGTTACAGAGCCACAGGTAAAAATTGAGCTGAACAAACAGGAACGCTTCATTTTTGAAGAGAGACGTTTCAGTAAGTGAGGTTTAAATAATGTCCAGGGTTTACTCATAACTTTACATTTGTTTTATGCCTTTTTTACTGTAGAATAGTCTGGATCCCTGGCGGCTGGATCAATTTGCTCGTACGAGGGACCTGCAGCATCATTCTCATAGATGACAGATTCCTGTAAAATAGAATGGGATTGAGAGCAAACCTGAAAACCTGCATCAGGAATCATTCATCTGTGTGCTGCACATCAGGGTTGTTGAAATAAATCACACAATCAGTGTGTGAACTTCCAGGTGAAGTGGTATAAAGGTTTAGTCACGGAAAATGGACCTCTTTCTAGTGAAAGTAGAGACGTTTCACTCTGAGACTCATCCATCCCAAAGACCGGATACCAAAACTCAAGAAGAGCAATGTGCTGCTCCGAGCTGTGGGCTGGAGAAACCAAACAGCTGCTACATAGGAGGATGGCTCATAACAGGAGGAGCAACCCCTCAGGGCCAGAGTCAGCTGTGTACCTTCATCTGAGGGACAAAGGACATTTATGGACCAAATATTAAATAGAGAAGACAAGCTGTTTGAGAGAGGAGTGAGGCAAACTTTACATGTGTAAATAAACAACCCCTCACTCAACAGAGGTCCTCAGACACAACTTATTATCAACCTATCATGCTGCCCTTTCATCCATCCCCAGGAAAATCAGGCCCAACTCACACGTCCACCAGGTTGGACACACTTAACAACCCACTTATTGGGGGCGGGAGGAGCTGCCCTGCAGTCCCACAGATGTTTGCCAGTGTTTCATCATTCTTTTTATTTGATGTAGGTGTCACAGCTTGTGAGTAATGACCACTGAGAGACGGTGGTGAAGTGCAGCCGGAGTCAGAGGAGGCGGGGTCTGCTTCTGATTTCATCATACCCGTTTCAAAGGTCATGTATAAAGAGTCCAGCACGTCTGAGACCGAGTAAAAATGCAGTCGATTCCGACACCTTGACCTTGAACATATAGTCTGTAGACCAAGAGTAATAGACTACAACACTAATGCCAACTACATTGAACCGAGTGTGCGTCCACACACAGTGTACATTCAATTTATGAAAAAATGAGAAAGAAAATCACCGTGTGTGTTTGATTGTTATGACCACTGATGTTCCTGCCAGCGTTCACCGTCCTCTTCTGTCTTCTGTGGAAGAAGAGCAGGAGTACAGCCGACAGCAGAGCAACAACCAAGGAGACGCTCACAACCAGAGGCACCTGGACACTGGAGGGGACTCTGGATTGGGTTGGATCTGTATCAGCTACAGAAGAAACACAGACAAAAGAGAAAAACATGCACACACAAGGTGCAGCATTAAACACTAAAAGAAAATCTGGCTAAGGTTGTGCTGATTAAAAACTATCCCCAAATGCTGATCTGCCGTTTTTCTTTGTGTTAAAAATGTTTGGTAATTTTTCTCCTTGTTTGGATAAAAGCTTCCAAGCAAAGCAAACTACAGTAAAGTGAACCAGTCGCATATATTTTTATGCTTTTACAACCAGATCTTTATATCTTAATCCTGACATCACAACTTCTGTTGATTTAAAAGTATTTTCATCATTTAATTAAGACACCCACCGTCTATAATGATGATCCGTACCCATGAGTTCAGAAGTGACGTCGCAGGCTTGCCGTAGCCGCACCTGTAAAATCCTGTGTCAGACTTTGTCACCTGTGTGATTGTGGCATACAGCAAGTTGCCAGATCCTTTTGCGATGCTGTATTTGCTGCTGTGAGCTGTGGAATTACTTGTATCTACGAGAACGTCCTCGGGGTTTGCACATGGGCTCTTACACAGGAACGTTGTGTTTCCAGTGGCACTAGCAGTGTTGCATTGAAAGCTGAAGTTCTGTCCGACAGTTTGAGTCGGAACAAAACTAGAGTTTTTCAACAGCTCTGTAGAAAAGAGGAGAAAAGGGCAACAAAAAGTAAGTTTGGCGCTGGTTACACAGATCCAGGCGAATTTCCACACTAAGAAAATAAGAAGGTCGTACTATAGGTAGTAACTACTTACACATATGAAGTAACGGAGTTTGTGTTTTAAATCATGAAAAACTCACCGTCTGACACTCTGATGTCAAAGTTGCTGTATATGTCTTGGACTGAAGTTCTGCCCATAGCGCACCTGTATCGTCCTGAGTCAGACTTTGTCATGTTTGTAATGGTCACTGACAGAATTTCCTGCCCCGATGATGTCGTGTCAACTCTAAGGCTGTACCTGCCGCTCTCTGCTGTGGCACCGTCCGTTTCAATAAGCAAGTCTTCTGCTTCACACTGGTTCTTACAGAAGAACTTGTTGCTTGCAGATGGAGTCAATAAGCAATAAATTGTCCCATTTCCTCCTTCAGGTCCGGTGTAAATGGGAACGTTGACACTGACGAGGCCAGTGTTTCCACCGCACAGCGCTGTTTGAGAGATGCACAGTATTTTCTGATTGATGTTACGCTTGCTGTATGTTCCCTCAGGAGCGAGACAAACGAGTAACGAGTCCTCACCCGATAAGAAGCAGAAGAGCAGAACGTGGTGGACATCCATTCTGACTTTGATGCTGATGCTGAGAAGTCACTTCACTCCCTTAGTCTGATCAACTAAGACTGAAACTCTTCACTGCTTCTGTTCCTCTCATTATTAACATCACTTCTCTTTTGTTCACGGTTATTTAGTTATAAACAATCAGGATCATAGGATGGGAGGAAGTTTCAAATGTATATGTCTGTAAAGTCTTTGTTCTTAAAGAACTCAGCTTCCTCTTTTTAGCTCTAAAAATATGATGGTTTGTTGAACTAACTCTCACAAGTATGTAGTGGTGACCGGTGAAATTAGTCTGGAGGGGAAGTTCGTTTCCAGATGATACCAATAGTATGATACTATTCATAATAATAATAATAGTATTTCCAAGGTTCTCCGATACCTTTTATTGGAAGTGGTTCCAGTGCACATGCAGCAGTTATAGTCTTCTTCTTCTCCTTCTTCTTCTTCTTCAAGTGAGACTGGTGGGGCGGTGCACCATCGCCCCTATTAACACTCATAAAACACTCGTGTTTTCTGTTAACAATGATCTTCACATTTAATGTAAACAAATATTTTAATAGTGTTGATTAAAAGAACACAAGCAACAACAACAATCTGCATACTTTGTACAACAACAAGTTGTGATTCAGGTTGACCTGTGGTGTAGTGGTAGCACTGAAGGACCTGGGTTTGAATCCATGGGTCGGGTCTCCAGGTGAATGTTAGTCTCCGGTCGTGTGATAGACTGGTGACACGTCACGGCTGTACTCTTGCCTGATGGGACATGCTACACTGTCAATATTACAGAGTTAACCTGTTTTAACCTAGATAGAGTATTTACAACTCTCGGGGTAAACCGGCTCTAACAGCAGGGGAAGGTTTAACGCCACACACTGTTGATCAGGACCCGTCTGCAGGTGAGCACAGTCTCAGAGCTCACGCTTCGTTGCTAATTTAACCAAATGTTATCTGTACGGAGTTAAAATCAACTCTCTAGGTGTAGATATGACACACACTCACTGACGACTCCACCCGCTGAGCGACCTCCCTGCTCACCCACCACCCTGAGATATATCCTCTAAGGGCTTTTGTTGTTTTCAATCACGTTATTAAGATGTAAGAAAGACGATGAGAAGCAGAAGACAGATAAATGTTTAGGCCACTACATTCCACCCTACACATTTCGTTTTCATGCGCATTTCATGGAGTTGGTTTATGTGTTTGTTGGTTTGCATTTATTTAGATCGTGGTTTAATGCATGGGCGTTGTCAGGCCGGGCTGGTTTCATAACATGATAATGATCAAATTGATCGGAATGAATGTGTAGACATCGTTCAGAGCTTGACCCGGCGTGACTCTCTTTGTACTTGTCTCACTCATATCTGAGGTAGGGACAGTAACGCGTTACCACGCGTTCCCCACTCACCCTTCTTTGGGCGGTCTTTGTCCATCAAGTTCGAGTCCTCTACCTGAGTCCTGGGAGCTTGAGGGCAGTATCTCAGCTGTTCCTAGGATTGCGCTCTTCTGGACAGAGATCTCAGATAATAAAACATATTATAATGACGTAGACATCCCAAAGACTAAAGAAACGAAAGACAGGGGACGTTCCAGGGAAGCAATTGAAAGAAAATAAACCAGATAACAACAGAACTGCTGTACAAGAGATAATAAAGTTAGTGAAGCCTGTTTAGGTTTGGCTAAAATGTTTCTGCGCTCGCTATACACGCTAACTCCTTCCTACAACCATGGGGGCTAGGCCCCCTGGTCTTACAATACTAGCAACGTCCCTGGTTTAATGAGGCAAAACATATTTCGTTATAGGATCAATAAAGTTTATTTATGGAAAATTGATGGTTCAGACAAGCAAAAAATGTCATAAAGTTAAGTCTGTTTGTTTCAGGTTACCTGTGAGAATATGAACATATGCTGGTGTTATGAATGTAAAAATGTTCTTTTCTGCTTGTGTGTCAGCAAACAACAGTTTTTATTTGACTGTTATATGTTTGAGGAAGTTTCTGAGCTGCAGCAAAAGATTTCTGATTTTTTTTAACTTTGCTGATGCAACATATGAGGAAAATGTAGCTTCACCAGTATTTGTTATTTAACTCTTCTGCTTCCTTCCCATCCCTTCTTGTTTCCTCTTCTCATTTCCTGTATGGGCACATCCAACACAAGTCAAACTGCAGTACAAACATTTTTTTTAAAAACAAGGTGTGTGTGTGTGTGGCTCTGCAGGGAGGGCGTTCGCTGTGGAGGCTGAGAGACTGGGCTTAGGCAAAGCTTTACACAGCTTGGAAAATATGTAGTTTAACTTTTGCATTACAGGTGAGTGAGTAAGAGAGCGCATGTATCAGGTAACATGACGGTGAGTATAATGCTCTTGACACAGTTTGGCGTATACTAAATAAATCCACTTTATATAAATTATTATGATATTATTTTGTAACATGTGTGTATTAATATTAAAAAATTCCCTCCATTACTCGACGCGAGTAATGGAGGGAATTTGGAGGGAAATGGAGGGAAATCCGAAGCTTCCGATGTCATGACGATGTTCAGACACATGAGCAAGAAACAAACCTCAGACAATGAAAGTGAGGCTGACGAGAACATAATAAAAGTTTGACCTCAGACGGACGGAGGAAGCAGTCAGAGCTGTTTGTGTGTTGTTAGAAGGAAGGAGTCCCCCGTTTAGAGAAGTGAGAGGTTTCTGGTTTCTTAGTGAAGAAGAAAGTGACAAAACCTCAAGATGAACATTTTTCACAGTCTGACCTTCATCATCTTCCTCTGTGAGTAAATTTATTTTCTGTCATTGGGGTGTTTCTCTTTAATAATCGGTTCGAGTCATTTTAAACTGCACCTGCATGTCACAGGAGAAAAGCAGGAAAGGTTACCTGGAAATTATCTCATTTCTTCTTGACTTTCTAAATGTTATTGGACCAGAAAAAACAGTGAGTTTTGCGACAGCTCTTATAAAACCTGCTAAACAAGCACCCGTTGTCCTGGAGAGAGTGAGGATCTAGGAGCAGCGTACATATCAGAGTTTGATGTATTTACTGATGGATAACGCAGCAGAAATAATCTGAATAGAAAGGGGGGGGGGCATTTGTTCAGACTTCATTTGATAATTTGAATTCACAAAAACCGTGAGAAGGAAACAGGAAACAATGCAGCTTATGTTGGTTTGGATGGCGAAACATACGTTATTAATAATAAAAATATGTTATAGCGCATGTGAAAATGAGATGTGATAAATAAGCTGATGATGCGAAGCTCCCTTTACTTTTCTTAGACAGAGTGAGAACAAAGTTACTCAGAAAGTAAATTAGAAAGGAAAAAGTAGAGAGAAAAATAAGTAACTATTGTGAATGTTTGTGTAGTTTAGGACTAAGCAGCTGTAACGACAGTAAACAATAGAAAGTTCCTGTTTTTTAAATAAAAGCAACTTTAACTTAAAAAAAGTCATAGAAACAAGCAAAAATTATCAATGAATATATATAAAGCTCTGGAGAAAATTCAGCTGTGATTAGCTGAGAGAGAGACAGAGACAGAGAGAGACAGAGAGACAGAGACAGAGAGAGACAGAGACAGAGAGAGAGACAGAGAGATAAAGAGAGAGAGACAGAGACAGAGAGAGACAGAGACAGAGAGAGAGAGACAGAGAGATAAAGAGAGAGAGACAGAGACAGAGAGAGACAGAGAGAGACAGAGAGAGACACATGTGCAGAAAAGAAAAACTAGTTGTTAAACTAATCAGAGACGTGTGGTCTGAACCTGTCCTGCAGCTCTGCAGGACGGAGACGCTGTGTTCGTGTTTACAGCAGTCAAAGGGGGAGACGTCACCGTCCTGTGCCCGGTACGTTCACCGGGAACAGAGAAGTTCTTCTGTAGGGGGGACTGTGAAGAAGAAGAAGACATTCTGATCGAAACAAGCGCCCCCAGAGCTCAGAGCGGCAGATACAGCATCAGCTCGGATAAAGCAGGAATCATTGACGTGACCATCACGCAGCTGCTCGGGTCCGACTCGGGGGTGTACAGGTGTGGCGCGGGCGCGCCGCACTCATCAGTGACGTACACGCAGGTTGAAATCTTCACGGTGGACGGTGAGTTACCATCTAAAGAGTGAATGAATGGTCAGGCTCTGCCACAGACTGGTCGGACTGGGAACCTCCCAACAGTAACACTGGTTTGTCTCCAACAGCGATGCTGAATGAAAGCTACAATCCTTCCAAAGTAAAAGCCCTGGACACAAAGACGGGAGGAAATGTCACAGTGAGATGCTCCTTTAATTTCCGTGGCAGCAGGAAGTTCTTCTGTAGGGACCGGTGTGAGGAGAAGGACATTCTGGCGGAAAACAGACACGGAGACACGGCTCAGAGCGGCAGACACACTATCAAATATTTAGGATTTCCTGCAAACGGATATCTGTATGTGACCATCACACAGCTGACCCCAGCTGACTCAGGGCGCTACTGGTGCGGGGTGGACACGTCCTACCT
The DNA here is from genome assembly GCA_032270685.1 of Microctenopoma stevenorrisi. Taxonomy (NCBI): domain Eukaryota; kingdom Metazoa; phylum Chordata; class Actinopteri; order Anabantiformes; family Anabantidae; genus Microctenopoma; species Microctenopoma stevenorrisi. Next base: position 13,122 of record JAUMTR010245212.1, on the reverse strand, counting down.
GGGCTTTGACATCAGGGTCACAGAGGGTGAGTGGGTTTCGCTGTGACCACCTGAGTGGGAACGACCTGGGCCGCATCGTTAGTGGGTGAGGTCCGGGTCCAAATAAACACGTATGTCATCTGGACTGAAGCTGGTTCTGTCTCGTAGTTTCTGAACAGAGAGGTGACGTCACAGTTTCATGTGTGTCCAGTTTAAGGTTTGTTTCCAACCAGTGGAGCCGCAGACTGGAACCAGTGAAAGTCTGTCGTGTGTGTTAATAGAAACATAAGTCTGATTTTTGGGAACAAAGAAACGTAGCTGTGTGTGTGTGTGTGTGTGTGTGTGCGTGTGTTTGTGCTGCAGACAGTACGATGCTGTATGCTGGCGCGCCGCTGCTCTTCACCGCGCTCCTGGTACCAGTGGCTGTGCTGATATTCTGCAGGTGGAGGGCCTGGAAACCTAAAGGTGAGACAACACCAAGGAACGTCCAGAAGCGCGTTGCTGTTCTGATTCTGTGTTTCTTTTTTATTGCTGTGTTCGGCCCTTTGGACCCCATTTCATTTATTACGCAGGCCCGTGGTTGAGCAGAACCTCTGCCCTCTGCGAGCCGTTGGTACTGGTCGAACAAAGTCCTCCTGTTTCCCGCTGCTTGATCTTGACGTGGGACAAACCTCTTGTGCCCGTTCAACAATTATTCACATCTCACAGAGAAAAAGAACGAGTAACAGTTGGTCTGTTCCACAGGTTTGAAGACCAGAGGAAAGAGGCGTGGCCAAAACTCCCAGGTGAGAAAGTCCAGATTCACACAGTGATGAGAGACATGTCTCCGACCTTCTCAGATCTGCTGCTCTCATGTCGCCTTTATTCTCCATCAAATTCTTGTTTTCAGGTTACTCTCTATGAGAATGATCCTCCACCTTCCAAAGGTGGAGACTCCGTGTACCTGAGCCTTCATCCAGCCACCAGAGACCTGGACCAGACCTACTCCACCCTCACACACCACTGACGCATCACAGGCTGTGACTACGATACATGGACGTAATGTTATTGTTCCATAACTGAAGCTTTTCTGTGTTTGGCAAAGAAAAATGAATCATAATTTTTTCATAGCATTAAAATAAAAGACCTCATTAAACCTTGTGTGTGTCCCCGTCCTGCTCAGACTGCTCCGTCCATGTTCTGTCTCTACTTATGTAGCACAGAGATCTGAGATCCGACTGTTCTGAATGTTATATATATATATATATATATATATATATATATCTACCTGTGTGTTGCAATCTCCACGACGCCGTCTTCTCTGCTGCCGAACATCTGCGGTCATCTGATAAGTGGTGTGCACCACAGAATCTCTTAATTTGTGTCGCAGGGAATCGAATATTGTTAGATTGCTTATCACAGCTTTACAGGGCGCGCTCGTTAAGACAAAGACAAGTTCTATGAAACCAACGTACGTTTCTGTTCTAAGGCTGCAGGACAAGTGATGAAAACGATTTTAACTACAGGTTCAGTCAGTGACCGTATGGGACAGTTGGCTAGTTTCTCTCTCAGTGTCCAAGTATTCAGAGCCAGAGAAGAGCATCCAAGACCAACATCAGGAGGAGCAGCATGAGCGAGATGGTTCCAAAGTAGAACCTGCTAAATCCCACTAACACGGCTGACCCGGTGCAGCAGGTGAAACCAATCAGAGCCTGGACTGAAGACAGGACCGGACTAGACATACAGGAAGCTGCTCAGGATTTCTCAATAAAAGCCCATAACTAGTAAGTAAGACAATAACTCTAAGAACTGGAGCTCAGTGACTCGTCTGCTGCTGCTGGAACAAAGAACATAGTGGGCTGGGTTCCCTGTGATTCCGTCCGGACAGAGGCCTTTCTAAGTCTTATGTCACTGCTGGAGCGAGGAGCTGTGCGCGTGTTTGGAGGAGGGACTCCCTCATTTAGAGAAGTGAGAACTTCCTGGTTTATCAGTGAAGAGAAAAACGTTTGGACACGCGTTCTGTTATTCGTGTGAAGATACTCGTCCTCAGTTTTCCAAAGATCACTCTTCAGCTGGAAATTAAAAAGGTATCCAGAACAAATGCTGAGCGTGCTGCAGATATTCTCATGTGAGGTCTGACGAAGGTTTTATTACTTTAAAATGGATCTCTGAGGACCTAAAATATTTTTCATTTGTTAAACTGTGTCCATGTTAGTGGTAGAATTTACGCCATTGTGTTCCACACTCCAACCCAAAGGTGGCGGCAGTGCGCCCACAAGCTGTTTGCCAACCATCATAAAACCCTAAAAGAAGACTAAGTTATTCTGATACCTGACTGGTTTTCCCTAATACCTGATGCCGTTTTGTCAGATACCTGAGACCTGACGGAGTTTTTCCTGACTATTAACAGTGGTTAAATAAAGTCTCTAGGTTTGAGCTGCTGTATCTGCTGAACACTGGGATGTTGGCTGTGCTCCCACATCCTTCATGTGCTGTGAAAACAAAAAAACTTCCTTTAGGCTGAAAGTCTCAATCAAACACAGCCACGTTTCACTTTCTCATTTTAATGGCACGTTTTTAGTCCAGACAAAGAATGAGGCGCAACAAAACAATTCAATTCAATTCAATATGTTTAAATTCAACAATTCAAACATACTGATCAGAATGAATCCATGTAAAAATGTTCATTTATTGTTATGGACTTTATGAACGAGTGCTCCACCAACTGAACCAAAACTGACAATGTTAGTCTGCGGCACAAAACAAGAACTTCCACCGTCTTGATTTGAGAAGCTTAGTTCTCGTCCATCACGCGAATAGGCTTTTTAAAGGGAAGGATATTTATTTCTTAGCTACCGGAGAAGTTTTACATCTCAGTGCTCGTACTTTAACTTATATAACGGCTCTGAATACAAAATAATTGAGTCTTTGTGCTTCGTCTGTCTTCTAACGAACAGGAGATTCAGACCACAACCAGGACTCCTGTCTGATCCCACAGCGAACTGGAAATCACTCCTTTCCTATCCTTCCTGTCTGAGTTTATTTCTGGACAGTTTCAGTTTCTCTCATCAGTTTCACATAAAGCACAACATGTTGTTTAGATTTTGAATTACTTTATTAAAGTAGATACAGGCTTCAGTGTGTCTGTGTGGAAGTAAAATCCCTCAACTGTGTGATTTCTGGAAACTATTTGAATTCAGTGGAAAAGGGCAGAAATAACATCAGAACAATTAGATCAAACATTCAGACAAGATATCTTCACTAATGGAACTTTCTGGCAGGAAATAACAGCAGAATCAGTTACTGTGTGTTCAGCGTGTCTCTCTCTCTCTGTTCACATAAAGTACGAGACTTTGTTCAGTTTTAATTTGTAACTACGTGATGGAACAGTGGAACAGATGACTCTCCAGCCTGGTTGGCGCTGATCTGCTGGCGTTGATCTGTGGTTGCTTGGTTTTATGACTCTGATCTGTGGAGCGCAGGCAGAGGCTGCTGGGGATACGTCTGTGCTGTCTGTGCTTTAGACCACGACCTTCGTGAATCTTCAGACAGATCCATGAGTTGTACTGTTGCACATCGTGATTCTTTTAAACATATGAAGTTTGCTGAGCAGTTTGCTTGTCGGGATTTGAATGTAAAGAAACGTCCTCATAGGTCACGCTGAGCAGAGTCACCTCCATGTTGCTGCCCCCTGGGTTCTTCTTCGTCTGGAGTCTGTGGAGGACAAGTGTGATGGCAGCCGTCAGCACAGCGACCACAGCCCCAGATATAACCACAGGCAGGAGGAATCCTGTGGGAGAGATGTGGGAGGAGTCTGGGGAGGCGAGAAGGTAGGTTACTGTAAAGAACTAAAGATCAAAGCATTTATTATGAAATTAAATATTAAAAAGAGATTTGTGATGTAAAATAATAATGAGCCCGGTCAGAAAAGCACTTATTTTAAAATGAACTATTTTAATGTTGGACTCTATTAGAAATATTCTGAATAGCTAAATAAATGCACCGGAGATCATCATCTGAGTCCAAAGGTGTTCAGTTTATTCTTGCCGGCAAGGGAGCACACAGCTTACAGTCTCAAGGTCTGTCAGTGTCTGCTGCTCGCAGGCAGTTTGGGCTCACACTCATATTTATAGTAGAAAGTGAGATAAGCAACTCGAATACACAGTGTTTCATCTACTCCCCCTGTAGATGAAACACTGATAGACTGTTTCAGTCCATCAGTGTTTCATGATAGACTGACTACTGTAAGTCACTAGAAGATGGTCAAAGATCAACAAGCTGGACAAGGAGAAGTTGTAACTCTGTGGTAGGGAGTATACGAAGATGTAACTACATATGACAAACGTTTAACATAGACCCCTACAGGGAGACTACATATGGTTAAAAAGTTAACACACAAGATACAATTACAGGTTAACTAAAGTATCACTACATTCCTCTAAAGGTTAACATAAGTTCTCTACAATTCTAGTAGCTTCTGTCTTCTGATTAGAATTTCTCTAACAGACTCTCACCACATTTCCATCACATGGTTCTGCCTGGTGTTACAGTGTATTTACCAAAACGTTTAACACAGATTTACTCCACACTGAACACATCACAGGATGAGGAGAAGCTGCTCACCGCTGCTAATGCTGTTTTTTATTCCATTCAAATCAATCTGAATTCATTTTAATGTACTTTAATGTTTTTCAAGATTGGGGGGTCGGCTGAATCCTCAGCTGCTCTGCTGAGAACCCGCACGGACAGGACTTTATTTTGAAGGGAACAATATGCAGCCAATCATATGCAAAGACAGACTAGGGTCGGACCATTATGTGAAAGAAGAGGACAGACGATCTGAGGACAATGTGGTGGTACCGGTCCCCAGGTACACAGAGCCACGGAGAGAAAAATGAAATTAAAGTCTAAATGGCTAAAAATTCCATCCTCACGAGGTCTCAGATCACAGTCCAGTCTTTTCTCCTTTGTGGTCCCTGCTGGTGGAACAACCTGCCCTGCCCCATTCGACTGACAGACAGTATCACCCCCTTTAAAAAACATTTAAAAACTCACTTGTTCAAAAAGTACTTCAAGTGAGTCTAATACACACACACGCGCACACTCATTACGTTGTCTAGCACTAAACAATTCCTATGCATGTTTTTGTCTTGACGAGTTAGAACTTATCAGGGTGCTTTGTTGTAGTATTTCAGCTTTTGCGAGAACTGAATGGAATTGCTGGTGTCTTCTCCTTGTAAGTCGCTTTGGATAAAAGCGTCTGCAAAGTAAAGTAAAGTAAAGTAAATGCCAACCTGCCAACAAACCAACCGTTCAGAATTCCTAAAAAGACTCTGATTGATGCTATGAGGAGTTATTAACGAGATCACTGATAGCAGTACAACAGATAAGAATGCATTAACACGCAGTGACTTTATGGGGCAGAGAGAACTGCTGGAGGTCTCCTCCTCTTAGAGGGAGTTGTCCTCTCCGCTGCTGCCTAGCGCTGCTCTAGTTGGGTTTTCTGCCTTATTCTGTTTCCATATACACTTTTATTTAAGTCCTAAACCTGCTGTGTAAAGTGCCCTGAAAGACTTTTTCTATGATTTAGCGCTATACAAATAAAGATGAATTGAAAATGTCCACATCTGGATCTTCCACTCAGTTTTAGTAGTGTCAGTGTGGAGGAGAAGGAGGAGGAGGAGGATGCTAAATGAGAAGCTGCTGTATATGAATAGATTAAGAACAGAAAACCTCTCAAACTCACCACCAGCAACACTAATCTCAAACTTCTGGAATGAAGCTGAAGACAAAGATTCACCCAGACCACACGTGTACAGCCCTGAGTCGGCCGTGGTCAGATTAGTGATGGCCACGCGCAGACCAGGCTTTGGGCCAGAGGAATAACTCATGCTGTACCTTCCATTGTCAGCTCGGTTACTCGTGGTTTCGATGAGAATCTTTCCTCCCTCACAGGATTTCTTGCAGAAAACCTTTTTGCTTTTGGAGGAAGGAAAGTTGCATAGAACAGTGACTTTCTGTCCCTCATCACTCGTATGAATGTTGAATTCTTCTTCCTGTGCTGCTGAGAACATGAACTGTTTATTTCCCGTGATTTGACGTGCAGAAGGAAAACTTGTACGTAAAATGAGGTTTCATGATTCTCACCATCTAGAACTTTGATCTGAAAGTCTTTGTAGACACGCGGAGCCAGTGGGGTCCCCAGACCAAAGCGGTATCTGTCCGTGTCAGACTTGTTCAGGTGCGTGATGGTCACAGACAGAACTCCTGCTGCAGAGGAGCTGTTCTTATACTCGATGCTGAATCTGCCGCTCTGAGCTCTGTCCCCAGCTGTTGTAATGAGGAAGGCTGCTTCTTCACATTCTCTCCTACAGAAGAACTTTGTGGTTTCAGAGGAGGAGACCTTCAACTGAACCCTGAAAACGGTTCCTTCTTTTTTCTGATGAATTATGCTGCTGGTGAGTTCGTCCCATCGTGCTGGAGAAAAGAACAGACGCTCAGCTCTTCCTGACACTCACTATGAAGCAAACCTTTTCATATTGTGCAGGTCGGTGAGAAAACTCGGACACATGAAGCAGAAAAGAAACAGGAAATCTGTCTTTACCTGCAAGGAAGCAAAAGAATACGACGACTTTCATTCTGAGCAAGATCATTAAGCTGCTGGAGGACTGTCTCCGTCCCCTTCCACTTAGTGTTTCGTTATTCAGGAAGCTAAGGTTCATTTTTTCCAACAGGTCTTCCTGTCTTTGTGTGTGTGTGTGAGTGTGTTTGGTGGCGGCGAAGCTCCAGTCCCATTTCTTGCACCATGCAGATGCATACGCCACGCTCTGTGACGTTAAAGGAAACAGCTGTATCAGAGTTTTACCTTTAAATTTGCTCTATAACAAAGATGATGCATTCATTGAAGGGTTCAAATTCCTATCGATTCCAAACTAGGCCCCACCACAGATGCTACAAAATCAACAATAACATCTGGGATTTGTAGAAAAGTACAGAAATGTGCAACATAAAAACAGTTCAGAGCCTAAAGTGGATGTTGCTGCCAACATATAAAATGTAAAGAGAAACCAGAGCACTTCTTCAGAGGAATCCTCTTTCTTCACCGAGCTTTAGTGTTTTCATCAGAGTGTGGCTGAATAGACAGGAACAGGGAGGGTGTGGTTTTCCTGACTCCACCTTTCACAGTCTCCTAAAAACAATAACTTCAAAGACTGTATGTGCTTCCTTGTTTGTTAGTTTCAGATTGAGAGAACCATTCTTTATTTTCCACACGAGGACTCCACCTACCAGAGCCTCCATCCACCCAACATTGTGACGGAGCAGTTTGCATAAACCACGGACATGACGATGAGGAGTGCGAATTCTTCATTTGTTTGTAATTTGTCTTAGCGCCAGCGCTCCTACTAGTGATGAACAAACCTTGTGGTTGTTATACCAAAGGTGACGCTGATGGACATACCCCCTAACCCCCTAACCCTACCCCAACCCTAACCCTAACCACATGAGTTCTATTCCATTGTGAAAATGACTTGAATAAAGCTTAAATCTTACCTTTATTTTATGTGTTTCTCTTTGTTTTGCTTATTAAACAACAGAGCAAATATTTAGTGTTCAGTGAGGTCTTTCAAAATAAAAGCATCAAATCTAATTACAATGAATCCTGCTATTAACTATTTTAATTATTCTTAATGTCAACATGTTCGAATTTAAACAAGTGAATTATAAACTTCACAGTTTTGATCATGAACTAAAATGTATACTAATAAGTTAATACTTATATATTAACCTATGTTAACTTATATAACTTGACAAACTGGAACGAGGCTCTAACAGATCTGTTTCCCTGGATTTCCGTCAGATCTTAAGCTTCAAAAGCTTTGAAGCTTTGAAGCCTCAGCCTGAGCATGAACAGTGACCTCTGGTGGTTTAATGAGTTAAAGGCAAAGTGGACCTGATCCAGACCCGTGTTCCCATTAACATCTCACTAAAGTTTATTACTTTCCTCGTCCATTTATAGAATTAAACAAACATTAAATGTTAATTTAAATGAGGAGGATCGTGACACATTAATGTGCTGTCATTACATCCACATAGGATGTGATGTGTTTTCCTTTCATTGGCAGTAAAAGGCTGAAGGTTGGGCTGGATGGTGGGTGTCTACAGTGTGTTTGGAGGAGGGACTCAGTCACTTAGAGAAGTGAGGAGTTCCTGGTTCATCGATGAAGAAGAAGGAGGTGGAATCAAACTATCAGACCGTCAGCATGAGAAACCTTCACACTTTGATCTGCTCCTTCTTCTTTCTCTGTGAGTACAGTGTTTCTCTACTTCCTGTCTTTTATCCTTATTCACATTTAGGCCTGATGTGGTTAAATGTGACTATCAAACTCAGTGTGAGTTAATAAGATGGATTATGTTAACAGATACACGTTAGAAGACATTTCCATACGAAACTCTTTGGATGATTCAAAACTGAACATAGATTTATTTGCAATTCTTTAGAGTCAACTTATTCCTCAGTCTGTTAGTGGAGTCTGGAAGTTACTGCTTATAATAAATGAGTCACCACATCAACACTGATTCTTTCTGAAAAGTGGATATTTTAGTTTAAATGTGGGGATGAGTTGAAGTGTTTGATGTGTAAATAAGTAATTCTCATAAACAGGAATGTGGTGAAACAGAAATGTTGAAACCGCTGAGCTGCTGTGGTTTGTTGTTGGACGTTTTCATTGCAGCATGTTAAACTTTCAGTCACCTTAAAGTCCTCCGCGACGATATGTGTGATCCAAAAAACACTTCAACAAAATCTGATCCTAAATGTTTAGAACTAGAAAAACACTGTGAGCCGGGTTTCCACTAAGGTAAAGAGGTAAAACAACGACTGTTAGAAAATGTTCTGGTGCACAAAGCGCTTTCCACTGCTTCTCATTCACCTATTCACACACCAGCAGTGTTTAATTAATGTGACGTAGGAAATATTGTGATCAAACCTGAAATCTGATCTTTCCAGCAGCTCTGCAGGATGAAAACACGGCGAGTGCACAAACAGGACACTTTGTCTATTCAGGAGTGAAAGGAGAAGATGTCACTGTTCAATGCTCATTTTCTTCATCTGGAGCGTGGAGGTTTTTCTGCAAAGACAAATGTGAAAGAGAGAAGATCCTCATTAAAACAAACGCTACCAGTTATGAAAGTGGCAAATACAGCTTTAGATATAAAAAAAAGAAGATTACTGTGACCATCAAACAGCTGAACAAGTCCGACTCAGGACTGTACCGGTGTGGTTTGAGCCAATCTCTGTCATCAGCTTCATACCAGGAGCTTGAAGTCGTCGTCGTAGACGGTGAGCTTCTGCTGAAAGTCACTAACAGCTGCTGGTGGTTTAAAGAGCCTGATGTTTTTATAAGTTTGTGTTTTAATCGCTGTGAAAATGGATAGAAATCAATAGATCTGCTAAAAGAGCCCGAGGAACCGCAACGCTTCTATTTCGCTGTTTAAAGCATCACATTGAATTAATGGTCAACAGAGCAAGTTTGCAAAATGTTTGACATCAACCTGTCTCCAGGGGACTTCTAGAAGAATTCCTTTAAATCATTATGGGACTGTTTATTATTGTGATGATGTTTCATCGTCTGTTTACAGCCCAGCTGGAGGAAAACAGCCGCACGCCTACGGGAAAACCTGTCCACACACATGCTGGGTCAGACGTCACGGTTGAATGCTCCTTTACTGGCACTGGAGGACTTAAGTTCCTCTGCAGGGATCCGTGTGAAGAAAAGCCTCTGGTTAAAACATATGCCAACACAGATCAGAGAGACAGATACAGCCTCAGATATTTAAAAGGACATTATTCAGGAGGATTCTTGTTTGTGACCATCACCCATCTGACGGAGTCCGACTCAGGGTGGTACCACTCTGGTCTGGGCCTTCTCAACCCAATCAACTGCGATTTTGAGATTTTTGTCACAGGTGGTGAGTTTTAAGAGGATTTCTTTGTTTTCTATTAGCTGCTGAAGACTCATTAAGTAGATAATTAATCTTTCTCTGATCAGGATTTTACTGGATCAGGATGTTCTGATTTCTGTGTTTTCACTCGTTTACAGCTCCAACCACATCAGGAAATCCTACACATCCATCAGCTCCCCCTCAAACCACCGAGGGGTCTGAGCAGCAGCAGTATGAGCCAAACACTGATACAGGTGCGTCGTGTGTTTGACACACACAGTGATGTGTGCAGTGTGACTGCTCCTCCACGTGGAGACGAGTCAGCTGAGGTGGGCTGGTTCAGGCATCTGGTTAGGATGCCTCCCGGACTGGGAGAAGGTCCCAGCTGGGCGGGAATGCCTTGGATTGTGTGTGTTTTTATCAGGAGTGTTCTTCCTTATTTATTTCCTATGTTTACTGCAGCCACATAGATTTGGCTGTTTTCACATCAACCTTCACGTATTAGGGCCATGGATCGATTACTGATTGGTGGGTTACACACGATCACGTGACGGTGTGGTAAGGCTGTGAAAAGTGTGGGGCGGAGACTCAGCATGGGTGTTTGGGGAGTTAGCATACACCGAACTCTCAGCATGAACCCCGTCCACAAGGTTTGCACATAGTCAGGTTCATCCAAGAGTCAGTCTTTTCCACCAGCACGACTGTTACTAAATGTCCTGTTGCTGCACCACTGACGCAGTATGATGCTGGTGAAGCACGGTTTGTGCGACGCTTCAGCGCCATGATGTTTATTTGCGATTATGCACGTTAACACACACAAATGTGTGTTTAGATTTGAAGATGTTGACTGTTGGCCTGACTCTGACCCTCGCTGTGCTCCTGTCGTCGGTGGCCGTGTTGATACTCTGCAGGAAGAGTCTTCTAAAGGCTTCGAAACCCAAAGGTGAGGCAACAGGACACACACACACTTGATCATCATTACACAGAATGAACACTCAAGAAACTTGATCATTAGACAAGAACCAGGGTCCGTTTCTTATACCTAATTCCCTGCTGTCGTGTGTTCCAGAGCCTCCTACACCGTCAGCCTACGCGTCCTTCCCAGAGGTGAGTTGGAGGACGTCTGAAATCTGCCTGTTTGTGTCACGAGCTGTCGATAAAACGCACCTTTCCTCTTCGCTTTTAGACCCAGCTGGTGTACGAAGACATCGGACACGAGGACAGACAGAGAGGAGCTCCTCTGGAAGCCTCTAATGTTTACACCGCAGCCGAACCGAACCCCGTTGAGACCAGAACCCTTGTCCCTGGAGTCCGCTCCCAGAGCAAAGTAAGGACGAACTGTAATAGGATTTCATCTCTGGCCTCTGCTTCCCCCCCTACACACTACACCTTTTTGTTTTCCTCCCACAGGATGAGGAGTCGTGGGATAAACTCACGTATAGCGAGGTGAACTTCTCCAGCAGGACCACCAACCATCCACCTGTAGACAGAGACAGCGACGTTGTCTACGCGGTGCCTCGGGTAGAGGTGGACTCTGATTCCAGCTCCACCAGAGATGATGCAGCTTTGTACTCCACTGTTGCATGATGAGGTGACCGTTGTGGTTTTGTTCAAACATAATTACACAGTGTTCTTCCTCCAGCGCTGTGAGCGTCTAAACGCCGGCATGCAGCTGCTGTATGGTGAAATACTGGCCGTCATGTCTTCTCAGGATGTGTGAGCAGCTTTTTATGCAGGTCAGATCAGCACATTGAATGAGTATAACATTATATAGTTTCTAAAATAAAACTGGCAAACAACTGTATAACTAGTAGCTACAGGAAACTGTTCGACTCAGCTGTAAACTTATTTTCTGTTTGATTGTTTCATGCATTTTTATACTTAGATTTAGTTTCAAACTGTTTCTTTACTGTTTGTCCTTTTCATCATCAGCTGACCTGTATTAACACACTTTGAGGCGAGTTGTGCAAGATTTTCTGATGTTTTTAAAAAGCTGCAGGTTGCTTAACAACATGAGAATATGAAAAACACCAACTGCTAATAAACAAAGCCTGAGATAAACAGACGTATCGAGAACGTAGCCGATGATTTGTTGACTAGCTAGTTGTTCTTTTGTCAGGGGTCACCTTCTTAGCAGGTTGCCTGGACTTATTCTGTTCTTTTAGCTGTAAAAGTGTCTTTTGTCCCTTTTGTCAGGACTTCTTCTTTCAACATGTTGTTTTGCTTTAAATTATTTCAAAGGCTGCTGAAAAAGCAAGCGATAAGAGATTTCCTTTTAATAAAGATGATTATCGTGCTGGAAATGTTAAGATAAGCGTAAAAGCAGTTGAACTATCACCCTCATGCTACACGGGCCGTATGATAACTTAACATTCTGTTACACAATTTAGCCTTGAATGGATGTTAACACGCATTGTAACAGGATCCAGGTCTGGACTCTCACAGGCTCGTTTGTGTTGTGTTTAGTCCTGCTGGGTGGATCGAACTTCTGGTAGATGGAGTTATCACACGCTGAGCTTGGAGGGCAGACCTCATAAACAACTGGTTTTATTTCAGAGCTTATGCCTACATGTGTGAAGTTTATAGTTTGTATTTGCATCACTGTCCAAATAATAATTAGGGTGCAGAGCCACATATTCTCTGAGCTCACATCAATGAAAATGCGCAAACAGCATCTGGCCAGTATGACCAACATCATGCTTAACATACGGCCCTGCTGTGAAAATAATCCTACAAACAAGGGCCCCAGCCAGCAACTATAAAGGTAAAGAACAGCTGGGACACCTTTCTTGAGTGTTCATTCTGTGTAACCAATTCGTTCTTTTTGTTGATTCTTTTTTAAACACAGTGTTAAATTGTTGTTGTTACCTGCCGACATGTTTCGGCTACAACTGTAGCCTTCATCAGAACTCTACACAAAAGAACAAACCTTACAGCGGACGACAGAGCACAAATAATACAACTCATAGCAAATTCCAACTACTTCATATACAACGAAACAATATATAAACAAATAGAAGGTTTTGCTATGGGGAACCCACTATCAGCCACCCTCAGCGAATTCTTCATGGAAGACTTGGAACAGAAAGCCATAGCCACTGCCCCACCAATCTGCAAAATATCATTTTGGAAACGTTACGTGGACGACATACTGGAAATCATACCCAAAGGACAAACTATAACACTAACAGATCATCTCAACAGAATAGACGACACAGGCAA
>JAUMTR010245022.1:16246-26400 GCA_032270685.1 Microctenopoma stevenorrisi | reverse complement strand
CTCCTACACGCTCTCTCAGATCTGCAAATGAAATGAGGCTAAAAATTCCATCTTCACGAGGTCTCAGATCACAGTCCGGTCTTTTCTTCTCTGTGGTCCCTGGATGGTGGAACAACTTGCCCTGCCCCATTCGACGGGCAGATAGTATCACCACCTTTAAAAAAACATTTAAAAACTTGTTCAAAAAGTACTTCAAGTGAGTCTAACACACACACTCACTCAGTACGTTGTCTAGCACTAAACAATTCCTATGCATGTTTTTTGTCTTGATAAGTTAGGCCTCTTCAGGGTGCTTTGTTGTATCTCAGATTTTACTGGGACTGAGATTATTGCTGGCGTCTTGTCTTTGTAATATTGGATAAAAGCATCTGCCAAATAAAGTAAATTTACACTGTGGTTCTCCTGTTGTCACTTTTTATTTCGTCTGGCTCACAAAGGAAACGCGTTCCCTCAGTTTAATGTTCATCAATAACAATGAAGGTACAAAACAAACTGCGTCATGATCACAATAAATACAAGAGGGCTGTGCGTGCGTTAGGCGGCTCTTGGGCTGTAGTACGGCAGCGCTCTGATGAAGGCATCTAGCCGGCTGCTGAACAGCTCGCTGTCCAGACTCTGACCCAGAACACACACGGGGTTCTTCACGATGTACTCCACGTACAGCTGAGAGGGAGCAAAACAACATGTCACAACAAAAGTCTGTACCATGAAACGAAGAGTTTCATTGAAACACACAGAACAGAATTTAACATCAGTACTCAAACTACTTCATGCTGGTTTAAAAAAAAAATACGTTTTTCAAGGGAGAAGAAATATAGTTGTTTCTCAAAAGTTTAATTCATCAAAAACATTTACACTATTATTAATCTGTAGTCATTAAAGAAATGATATGAACAGATATATACGTAGCTGTGTGTGTGTGTGTGTGTGTGTGTGTGCGTGCGTCTCACGTTGCTGTAGATGTGCTGCAGTGTGTCTCTGGCGTTGCTCACTGACAGGTCTGTGTTCATGACAAACTTAAGTCCACTCGGAGTCTCGTAGTAATGAAGACGATACTTGCTGGTCTGAAAGGACAAGAAGCCGTCCTTCCTGAGGACACGCTAAGGACCACAGACAGACAGGTGGAGACACATGGGTGCAGACAGAATGGACAGGTGTTGTGAAGGATACATGTCCAGAGGAGACATCTTGCTGACGAATGAGCGGATGGAGAACAGCATCCCGTACATCAGCTTATACTCCTGCAGAGACACACAGACATTTAAGTCCACACAGACAGGCTTGTTCTCCTTTTAATTAACATTTGACTCGGGTCGTTGTCACCTCATCCTTGGAGATCCCAGCATGCTTCTTACGGTTCCACTCGTTGTAATAGAGACAGTTTCCATTACGGTCAAATATGTACAAGTTGTGAATCGTCATCTGCAATAAACACGACCAGTTATTTATTTATTTCTGTTGACCGTGAACCCAAATCAATCAACTACAAGTAACCACATGGCGTTTCAGGTATATACCGAAGTATAAACCATTTCTTTAAAACACAAAAAACATTTAAATGACAAACATATAATTTGTTACGTGTAAAATATAATAATTAAAGCGGTTAAACGTTTTAAACGGAGTCTGGTTCTGCGGCCAATTCACACCGCGGAGTAATTTCACTATTATAGCACAATTTAAACAGAATACTACTGTAACTCAAGAACAATGAACGTCATAAAGACACAAATCACCGTGAGGTATTTATATAAAACGTTAAAAGAACGGTTTAGAACACCTTTTAGGTGTGAGCAGTAGTGTTTACCTTCACTTCCTGTTGTAGCAGGCCCCCGCTGCAGAGCTGTCCCCTTAAATGCCAGAAAAAATCAATTTAGAATTTTACAAAGTTATATTTCCGTTAAAAAAATGTAGAGCAAAGCCAGATTCGGAAAACTATCGTGTAAATTATTCTGACAGGTTTACTTATGATTTTTCTTTCGTGTTTTATACGCCGTGCTGATCGTTTAAACTGCCTCGCGCTCGCAGCGGGATCCGCGGACAGCGCCTCTCGTGTTCAGTTTGAAGGTAGAGACAAGATGGCGGCCGCAGCAACAATGATGCCCTACTCTGGGCAGCAGATTTCCTCTAAAAATGACCTGGTCCCGGACTGGACGAGCCAGGAAGTCAGCACCGGGGTGAGTACGTAGGCTTTGCGACCGGAGCGTACAGAACATGTCCCAGTTCTTACTGGAGGAGAGTTTTAAACAGTGAAGAGCAGCTGAATGAGATGAGACAGCACTTCTACGGCAGCTAACAGCGGCTAACGCTCATCAAAACTCACTGCTTCTAAAAGTTCGGAGCAGACTGAGACTGAACTGGACCCGGGCGGACAGTATCTAGTCCCGATAGAGAGTCTGAGACAGAAGACAATTTAAAAAACAGACGGGCTTTAAAAGAAAGGGGGGAAATGACGAAGCGGGATGAGCTAATGCTAGCTAACAGATGCTAATGATGACATACTTTGTAATACTGTTTGTTATTAGATGCATCTGAAGCCTTTTTTCAGTCAAATAATTCACTTAATAAAGTTGTATTAAAGCTTTCTTTGATTAAACTACTGCAGAAGTAAAAAAAAACACTTGTTAGTGCTCTGTACTGATTAAGAGTAGCTGATGTGGTTAAAGGTCTACATAATGATTATTCTTACTATAGATTATTATTTTCAGCTTTATTTTCTTTAAGTTATGTAAAATATAGCATGTTGTCAGACACAGAGGTGACGTCTAAAAATAAACACTTGAGTTATAGACAACTAAAAAAACAGAAAATATTCACATCTGAGCAGCTAAAATAAGTTTTGACACATTTTCTCTAAATAAGAAATGAAACGATAAAGTGATATCGAAATACTTGCTGAACAATTGAGGAACTGCTCAGTTCAGAGCAGAAACATATTTTGATAAGTAAACATGAGAATCAAAGAGAGCTGGTGTTAAAAAGAGAGACGCACGAGTTCCTCGTGCTTGAAATTACTGTTGGTCGTCATGTTGTGTAACTGTCTCTCCACCCGTCTGTCTTCAGACCACCATCATGGCGGTGGAGTACGATGGAGGGGTGGTGATCGGTGCGGACTCCCGCACCACCACTGGGTGAGTTAACGAGCGCAGAGACAGAGTTTACTACAATGAATACACTGAACTGTAGTGAAACTGTCTTTCTCCACCCGTCTGTCTCTCAGAGCCTACATCGCCAACAGAGTCACAGACAAACTAACTCCAATCCACGACCGGATCTTCTGCTGCAGGTCGGTCTCCTCCTCGTCTCCTTTGCTTTCTCTTTCCTGCCAAACGAGATGTCACTGATAAACGTCAGAGAACCCAGGAACCTTTTTCTATGTAAATCCTTTTAATGGTAGATATTAAATATCTTACTATGAAATTCATAGCAGCCCAGCACTCGTAATCTTTCCAAGAACCTTTATAGCTATGTAAAGGAGCTTTAGGTACTAAAGCTCCTTTACATAGCTATAACGGTTCCCGCTGTATGGGAACCGTTTCTAGCTCAGAAATGGGTTTAGAAGCCCAACACGTTGGAGGATTTGTGAGTTTTTAGGGGCTCAGGAAACTTTTACAGAAAATTAATACCTTTGCAGAACTTATTATGTTATTTTTCAATTATTCACAACATTTTATAAAAATATATATATTAGAAAAACTAAATATAAAAAACGTTTTACGAACTAGAACCTGATGTGGAATCCAGTGTATTTAAGGATCCATCTAAGGCCTCCTCAGAGAAGCTGGGGCTCTTTCAGGAGCGTAGAACTGTCTAGAACCTGGACTTTTCGATGATGGTGGTTGTGTGGTTCTGTTTTGTGCTGCAGGTCTGGCTCAGCAGCCGACACTCAGGCCGTGGCCGACATCGTCACCTACCAGCTCGGCTTCCACAGGTAACGCACACGCACGGTTCCGTCTGAGTGACCACCTCAGAGTCCGGTCCAGGTTTAATTCCTCATATGTCCCCCCTGCCCCCTCACAGCATCGAGCTGGACGAGCCGCCCCTGGTGGAGACGGCCGCACATCTGTTCAAAGCGAGCTGCTACCGCTACAGGGAGGAGCTGACGGCTGGAATTCTGGTGGCCGGCTGGGACAAGAGGAAGGGGGGCCAGGTAAAAACCCGATCAAGTATTCTGACGGTACAAGGTGGTACTTCAGAAATTGTGAAAGTACGTAGTTCTGGTGGTGCTGCTCACAGCGCGGGTCCAGTTCAATGGACACGTGGTCAGTAGATGGAGCCGTCGCTTCGTTTATACAACATGTGCCAAACGTTCAGCTTCAGTAAGTTTAAGTTTTCTCTTCTACATTTGTAGGTACGTGCAGCTCAAAGCAGAAACTGAAACGCTTAAAATGAAGTTTATTTAAATTTCCTCCTGTTCTATTAGTTAACATGTTTTCAACAGGATGAATAAACACGAGAGACGTGTTCAATCAGATAAAATCTCTCGACTGTGGATTTAAACGTCTTTCGTGTGTTTGTCACAAAGTTTGTTTTGTTTTTATGAAGTTGTGTATTTGCAGCTTCTGTCACACTGGTCTTTGAACATTTGTCCAGCAGGAGGCGCTGACGTCCTGTTAGTCTCTCCCCTGCTCACCCGTCTCCCCTCCACCTCCCCCCTCAGGTGTACTGCGTTCCTATTGGAGGGATGCTGGTGAGGCAGCCGGTGTCGGTGGGCGGCAGCGGCAGCAGCTACATCTACGGCTTCATGGACTCCAACTACAAACCGGGTCTGAGCAAAGACGAGTGTATGGAACTCGCCGCTGCAGGTAAACGCTGCTGCTGCAAGGCATGCTGGGAGCTCGGAGTCCCCTCCCTGTGGCTCCGTTTAAACTTTGTGTCTGTCCGTCCCTCAGCTCTGTCCCTGGCCATGGAGAGAGACGGCTCCAGTGGGGGCGTGATCCGACTGGCCAGCATCTCCGAGGCGGGGGTGGAGAGGCGGGTCATCCTGGGAAACGAGCTGCCCAAGTTCTCCACCCACTGAGCCCCCGGTGACGGAGCGGCGGTGTCCACACGTCTGTTTAGTTGTGTTAATAAAGTTCTGACTCTTGACTCTGTGCTGCTGTCGTCATTGAGCTCACGCAGCTCTGGTTCTGTGGGTTCTACCTGATCGGGATCAGAGACGGTAAATAAAATGAGAGCGAGCCGGGTCTGAAGTCCAGTAAACAGTTAAACCCTCTGTGCTTTTCTGCTCTCACCTTCATTGTCCTGGGGTCACCATGGCGACAGTCCAAAGGGGAGCAGGGTGGAGGTGGACGATCTGTTTCCTGCAGAGTGGATGCACGTCCTGCAGAGCTGCCAGTGAGACCAGTGGAGCCTCTGACTGAGAGTAGTTTTCATACTGGACTGGACCGCTAGTCCCAGTTCTATCCACCGGTACAGTAGAGGTGGATCCTGAGGTCCTGGATCAGAGTCCCAAACTCCATATGAGGTGTGAGGGGTCCTTTAAGTGGATCCTGGATTCATTCGGAGGAATCCAGACAGACTCACATGGTCAAAGTAAAAAAGACCTGGGTCCACCTGTGTCTGCAGGAACCAGAGGATCAGGTTCACGTCTGAACAAAGAGCTGCAGGGACCGAGAGGAAGGAAGGAAAGGAGGCGTTAGCAGGGAGGTGTGGACTGAGGACACCATCAACACTCGGGTGTGACTCAGTCCCAGTCCGGGTTTGATGTATTCAAACTTTATTAACAAACCTGATCGCAGACAGCCTTTCAAAATAAAACCTTTGATCGACCTCCCTCCGACCTTCTTCTCCTCTTCCTATCATCCTTGTCTTCTGTCCTCCTTCCTTCCTTCTTTCTCCCTCCTTGTTTCAGTCCTCCTACCTGTCCTCTCTCTGTTTCCCTGCATCACGATTTGACAGGCAGGTGACACTTTCCCACACTCCCTCTCTCCTCCCTCCTGTCTTGTCTTTCCTAGCTCCTGTTCCCCCCCCCCCCCTCTCTCCTCCCCTCTTCCTGGAGCTGTTTTGTTCTCGACTCGTTGACACCTCCTGACAAAGAGAGAAAAGACAGAGGCAATGGGGGGAAAAGGGGGAGGCGGGGGAGGTGATACCTGACACATGCCCCCTTTCTTCTGACCCCTCTGTCTCTCTCTCTCTCTCTCTTTGTGTGGAGACTCACCTGCAGCTCCAGGTGTGAAATCCAAACCATAGCAAGTTTCAGGTGTTTTACTGTTTATTGTTACCGTGGTGACAACCTGGAATCAGAAATCAGAGATTGTCCACTCCTCCACTTTTTACTGTTCATTTGACGCAGGTTTGATTCTTTCTGGTTCTTTAGTGATTGCGAGCGTTAAAACGGGACATAAATACTCATCAGAGTGGTACTGAAGTAAAAGTATCAAAGTATTAGCACTAGAACAAAGTACCAGAAGTAGTAATGTAGCAGAATGATCATAGAGGATCTTTGGATTAATTTCCGCTGCAGAGAAACTGAGTGTGGTTTCCCTGTCGCCCATTATTTACCCACAATTCAACAGCTCTCTGCACCAGACAGACTGGATCTCACTGAGACCAGAACCCTAGTCTCTGTGAAACCTGGACGCTGGCCTGTGTGTTGGAGAGGTGAGAACAGGTCACGTGAGAAGTGCCTAAGTCTGACCTCCCAACCGTGACTCCAGAAACCAGGCCCGAGAGTCTGCAGGCGCATGAAGATGTCCTGACACACTGATGTCAGGTGTGTTTGGTCTCAATGATCACACAACACAATCTGTTAGAACTCATTCAGAACCTCCATGAGAGAAACCACCATGTTGGACCCGCAGTTTGACTTTGATGGGCAAAGTTTACAGATAAAATGAATTCATGCAGACACAGACCCTGAATTACTTAAATAAATAATTGTTTAAATAGTGAAGCAAACCCCGCCCCCTCGGCTGTGATTGACAGGCGGCTCAGCCACTGTCCGCCCGCCGGGGGCGTGGCCTGTGCTGCAGCCTCGCAGAGGTGGGGACAGAAAAAAAGTTGTGTCCTGCTGCTTTTGTCAGAAGTTTTCCACCAGTGCGGGATCTGCGGGAGCTGGGTGTTGTACTGGGAGAACAGGATCAAACTGGGAGCGCTGGGACACGCGGAGAGGACGCCGCGCGGGATTTACCTGCTTCTTGAACGCGCGCGTGTGTGTGTGTGTGTGTGTGTGTGTGTGTGTGTGTGTGTTAACCCGTTCTCCACCCTCCAGCTGTCCCACCGACCCCTCTCCGCTCGCCTCGCCGCCTCTCTGGGCCTCGCCCCGCTGCTCTGTCCTGGAGGAGGACCGGGGAGACTCAGGAAGACCCCCACAGAGGAACCGGACCCGCTTCTGATTCCACTTTGTCTGTTGGTGAACTTTTTTTTTTGCTTTGCCTCTGAGGCCTCCAGCTCGGAGCCCGTCGCCGTCCCGCGGACTCCTCCGCACGGATTAACCCCCCGCACCTCGACTCTCTGGGATTTGACCAGATCTGAAGTCTCCGGGCTCCAATGAGGCGCGCGCAGTCGGAGAGCGAGCCCAGCTGACCCTCACTGATCACTGATCGATAGGTGTGATCGGCCGCGGACTGATCCTGGTTCGGGTCTCCTCGGGTCCGGGTCTTGTGTGGACAGAGGGACTATGGAAGGTCGCGGGGCGCTGCGGGCCTCGTCCTGCGGACTGACGCTGCTCCTGCTCCCGCTGCTGCTGCTGAGCTGCTGCGGGGCCGAGGAGGGTAAGAGACGCTTGACCTTTATCAGTAACCTAGTGAAACATCTTTATTATTATGTATTCTATTCCTTAACTCCTGATCAGAAACGTGCAGTAGAGGAAAGTACTTTAGTACAGTTTATAAATACTGCATATTTGTACTGATACATATCAGCAGCTTCACACAGTGATTTAAAAGCTCAACTCACCAAAATAATTAAATTAGTGGCGAATCATTTCATTTAAATGTAATAATAAAAAACAAAAATATAGATTCATAAAAATAATAATGAACAGTTCTATTAATACAGAATTTACTGTGTTGAAACACTGCAGTAATTTTCCTGGCAGCTGAACTATATTCAGATAATAATTTGAGCCTGATCCACTGAGCATGTTCCTCAGAATCAGGTTTGTTTTTCAAACCAAAACTTTATGGTTTAAGCAGCTGCAGATTTATTTTCTGTCAAACAAAGTGAACAAATTAAAACTAGAGTGAAATCAGGTTTATGGTGAACTTTAACAAACTCGCTGGGCTGTGGGTGAAGTCAGAGACAGAATCGTGTTTTATTTAATGAGGAGAAGAGGAAGGTGAAATATTTTAAGCCACAGTGAAACTAACCACCATGTTTCGATGAAGGAACCCAGCCTGCGTCTGTCAGAGCAGGTGGAGGACGTGTCACTCTCTCGCATCAGGGGTTTTCTGCAGGAACCACTCTGTGTCTTTATCGTGTTCGACTTCTGACATGTGACGTTTTAGTTTGATGTAGTGTCCTAATATAAAAGTTCAGAGTTTTGTTGTTCAGAATGAACTAGAACACGTCATGTTCAGAGTCTTAGAATTTATTTGATTACATTAAATTAAAATCTGCAGATTTCTCCAGTGATAAAAATCGTGTGCGGTTCAGCTGAGGTTTGTTAAAAACTGTTATAATATGTTGGACAAGCGAGAATAAACCGGGACGACAGAGCAGCCGGTCCCAAGGCCTCAGAGGAACTTTAAACTGGTCTCATCGCTGTTGTAGAAACGCTGTGCACCCACAATTCACTGTTGGATCAACAGTCCAAGTCATGTGACCGAATCTGCTGCAGGGAGAAAAGAAAAGAGGAGAAACTATGGACAAACAGGGACTGTAAGGAAAAATGGGTTGAAAGAAAAAGATAATGGAGGAGAACGGAGCAGAGAGGAAAGTTTTCCATGATCCAGATAATGTGTGTCTACAGAAAAAGTTAGGGTTAGCGTTAGGGTTAGGGATAGAGGTTAACCCTTCAGCAGGTCACACTATTAAGAAGTCATTTAAAACCTGATTTCTGACGTCTCACGCCTTCAACAGCTTCGTCGTAGCTGCACTCAGAGAAACCTTTACACCATCTTACTCTTAGCTTAGCTTAGCATTTACAAGCAGACACAGTTGACATAGGTGTAGGTATTGAGCTGCAGCTACGTAAATAAATTGCATTGAAAGCAGTTTACAGCATCTTACTCCTATTTCTGTTAGGTTATCAGTGAAACACACACAAAGAGCCAGTGAAGTTGCACAGTTTATGAGCTGCAGACAGTTGTATCAGCACACAAACGACTGTTTCATTCTTTAGTTTATGGCGCGCTGGGAGCAAACAGTGGAGGAGCAAACACAGTTGAATCAGATAGGCCGCGTTGCACACGGGCTCACGCAGATGCCATGACCCTGCAGCCCAGCGATGATTGAGACGGTTTCTGTTGAAGCGAATAACCAGCGTGTTGACTTACTGGGCGAGTTAATTAACAGCTGAGATGCTGCAGATTTACTGCGGCCATGTTTCCTGCCAAACCAGAAAATTAGCAGCTCGGCGAAACAATAGACTTTCTGTCTGCGTGTGGTGGGACAGAGTCATCAATCAGACGGCGAGGAAGACACCGAGTGTGTTTGGGAAGGACGGAGGAATGAGCAAGCGGGAAAGAGTAAAGACAAGAAGATAAATTATGGATAAACAGGAACTGTAATGAAAAACGGTTTGAAAGAACAAGATGATTAAGAAAGAAGCAGAAGGGGAAATTTTTCCATGTTCTAGTTACTGCGTATCTACAAAAAACATTAATGGAAATTAAAAAAAGAGAATTATCTGTAGAGAAGTTTCCAATTCCTCCAGCAGCATCAGCCTGAAACTAGGTCACTTCAGAAACTATCTGAAGAATCCGAACCTCACAAAACATGTGATGCACTGCACTCAAAACACGCTGAGCTGCACAGAGCAGAAGCTGAAACCGCTTTATTTAAGAGTTCCCATCCTCTCAAAGGTGTGTTTTAAAGGAGCAATTTATTTTTTTGTTTGAAAAACAGAATATCAAAAGTTTGTTTTGTACAGATTCCTCATCTGCTGCTCGTTTATTCCTCATATCTGCTGCCGGTTTATTCCTCATATCTGCTGCCGGTTTATTCCTCATATCTGCTGCCGGTTTATTCCCCAGTTTATTCCTCATATC
>JAUMTR010245022.1:0-16146 GCA_032270685.1 Microctenopoma stevenorrisi | reverse complement strand
CCTCATATCGGCTGCACGGTGCTGGTTTATTCCTCATATCGGCTGCACGGTGCTGGTTTATTCCTCATATCTGCTGCTGGTTTATTCCTCATATCGGCTGCACGGTGCTGGTTTATTCCTCATATCTGCTGCCTATTTATTACTCATAACTGCTGCATGGTGCCGGTTTATTCCTCATATCTGCTGCACAGTGCTGGTTTATTCCTCATATCTGCTGTTGGTTTATTCCTCATATCGGCTGCTGGTTTATTCCTCATATCAGCTGTTGGTTTATTCCTCATATCGGCTGCTGGTTTATTCCTCATATCGGCTGCTGGTTTATTCCTCATATCTGCTGCCTATTTATTACTCATATCGGCTGCTGGTTTATTCCTCTAATCGGCTGCACGGTGCTGGTTTATTCCTCATATCTGCTGCTGGTTTATTCCCCATATCGGCTGCACGGTGCTGGTTTATTCCTCATATCTGCTGCCTATTTATTACTCATAACTGCTGCATGGTGCCGGTTTATTCCTCATATCTGCTGCTGCTTTATTCTCCTCATATTTGTAAACCAGTTTTATGTTTATTATATTTATAAACCACCACAGTACCGTTGGCTTGTCGGTCTCTGGGGACATGTTAAAACCATCCAGTGGACCACGCGTCGGTTTTCTGGCCCCTCAGAGATTTTTCTGTCAGATAAATGCAGAGCAGTAAAAAGTAGAAGTCTGAAGTACAAGCATTTCACTGCATATTGTACTGTGTATGATTGTGCACGTGACAAATAAAATCTGAATCTGAAGTAGAAGTATTAAGTGTCGACACGTGGAGAGTCGGCAGTAATTCAGAGGAGTACTTGAGTGTGGAGGACTCCCGGTAATAAGTGTGAGATACTAATGATCCATTGACTTTACGGCACTTTGGAGCATTAACATAGCTCGGCTCTGTGGGTGTGTCTCCATCTGCTCCCTCTCTCCCTTCTTTGTTCTGTTGTTCTGATTTTAACCCTGCAGCCACACAAAAATACTCCGCTCTCTGTCTTCTCTGCCGCTGGTTCACTGCTTCTTTCTTTCCGTCCACAAATCCTGTTAAAGCTGCTGGATTTAATTTCTGCCTGTGTGTGAGAGGATTTACATGTTAAGTGCCGTTTGGATAATCTGGTGATTGGCCCTTTGGAGGTTTAACCTACACACACATAAAGGTGCGGTGAGCTTTGAGAGTAGGAGAAGACGCATGGAGGCAAATGTGTGTTTGGGAAGATTTTCAAAGTAAAACGTGATCCACAGAGCACTCTGGTTTAAAACTTTATGTTCGTTTCTGTTTTTCTTTCTCGTTAATTTAATTATAAATTATAACACAATAACCAACAGTGTTTAAACAGAGACTAACATTAAAACCCTGTAAAATAATCTGCAGACTGATGGATATGGAAATGAGTCGTAACTGTGTCGATTCCTTTGTTTGTTTCAACTTGTCGGTTTTAGTCGATCCCGTTGTTAATCAGGAAACGTGTCAAACATGTTGAGCTTCCTTTCTACAGAGCAGGGCTTTAAATGTATCTCTCAGTGTTTGGCGTATATGTGAGCTCAGCACATGGTCCGTCTCCTGCGCGCCAGGCTGTATTTTGGGTTGTTTGCAGCGTCCGCCCCGTTGCTAGGTTTTGGTGTTTGTCTTCCTGGACCTAATCGGCTCTAAACCTGTTTCACCTTGTCCCACTTGGAGCCTCTTGTTCTGTGGAAACATCACGCTGAGTCACAGAGCAGGTCGTCAGCTTCTTTGAAGGATAAATCTCGGAGGCTTTTTGAAAAACCCAGTAGGTGGTTTAACAGTGCTCACTGCTGCTCTGAAGGTATTTTCAGAATCCCCCGAGTTTAAACTCTGCAGTCTTTCTGTCGCGGCATCAAAAGATTTCTAATCTATTTCTCAAGTTGTGACTCTTCTTGGGTTTAACTGAGGAATCAGAGTCTTGGATGTTATTTTAAATTGCTGTTTTTGAAGTATTACAGATTCAACTTATTCAAATGTCTCCTAAAAAAAAGAAGGAGACAGATTACAGAGAGAACAGTAGTGGAGGGAGAACCGACCCCCGCGGGCCTGCACACGTTAGAGCAGTTTATAAAACACATTTAAAATAAAAAAAAGGATCAACCTTTTATGGAGAAACGTCCATGACTGAGTATTTATACTTCTGACAAGTGGAGGCTCAGCTCTGTGCGTTTAACAGCATTCTTACTCGTCCACACTGAAACGGGGACAAGGTCGAACCTGCAGCGCCGATGGAACGGCGCGTTTCTCTGTTTGACAGAGGTATAAAAATGAAAGTGAGGAACGTCTGCTGCAGCTCAGTCGTCCATCACACCGTCACACACCGTCAGGATGAGCGGCTCGAACACAAAACGCCAGAAGCTGCAGGCGCTCGGCAGCGTTTCTGACCCTGAGCGCGCGGCTCGTGTTTTCTCTTGTCGTGGGAGCGTTTTATGTCCCACTTCTAAGAGGAGGGCTCCTGCTGGATCATGGGAAACGTTTCCCAGGAGAAACGCCTCTTATCTCCCGAGGTCTTGACTCAGAAGCAGCTGTAGGTGCAGTGAGGAGGGTGGGGCTCCGCTTTCTCCTCTGGAAACTACAATAAAACCGTTGTGCAGAGTTTTAATTTAAATCCAAAGTGGTTTTGCTGTTTCTTTCCACGCATGCCGACGTATTTGACAGTTCACGGCCCGCCTGGTTCGGCCTCTGGTTCCCAGACCTGCTGCTGTTTCTGGCCTGAACCAGAGAAAACAACAAGCAACAAGCTGGAGACGAGAGAAGTTAGCAGCATAAAACAAACAGAAACAAACAAACAGACGAGGGAGGAATGAGAAGCGTCGCCACGTGATCGGGTTTATTAGAGAGCGAGTCTCCGCACGAGACCACACACACACACACACACACACACACACACTGTAAACAGTGTGTGGAGATAAGCCTGCATGACGAGGACACGGAAATTACCACGACAACGCTGGCGGGATGTTTATGCAAGGCGCTCTCCCTGTGTGTGTGTGTGTGTGTGTGTGTGTGTGTGTGTGTGTAAACCGCACTCTTTAATGGGATTTAATTGGCTCCTGCTGTGATGTGGTCGGGCGCCGTTCCTCGGCGCATTCTCCCTGTTTACGCGCTGGACTCTGGTTTCTGTGAGTCCTTCCCTCCCTGCACTCTTTGTTGTGCAGCTTGTAAAAAGCTGATTAGAAGTTTCCCCGCTGCCTCAGACGTGATGCGGTTTATGAGACTTTAAGGAGCTGAAACATTAAAACATTAAAGTCAGATTTGACTGTTTGTGTTTCTCTGAGCCGTGACGCGGTTGTGCAGACGTGTTCGGGGTCAGTGGAGTCTTGTTCAGGAGCTGTGACTCCTCGTCTCTGACTCCGCTGTCGTGTCATTGAACTTGTTAAAAGTTCTTTGAAGCACAAACACGTTCAAACTTTATTTGAACGGGTGATGAGCGCGGCGAGCTGGAGCCTGCTGCTCGACCACCTGTTTGATCTGATGATGAGCGTGTGTGTGGTTCAGTCACCTGCACCAACCGAAAAACACACAGGCCTCCACCGCCCACGTTCACGACACGGGAAGGTCGAGTTCATCCCCAGCAGAGTGAGAACACTCAGAGACTTTATGATGGAGGTGAACACGGTAATCCACCAGGAATGTGTGTGTGTGTGTGTGTGTGTGTGTGTGTGTGTGTGTGTGTGTGTGTGGCTGGACACCACGCGCACACACACACTCAACATATTTACTGCATGACGCTTGATTCAGCTTCAGGTTTTCTCCTGCACGAAGCTGCTCTTATCTTTGTTAACCCCTCGGAGTCCGGAGTAGAACCGGAGAACAGCTGTTTGCTGCTACTTTTGTTGGGACTGTAAACACGCTCCCATTGAATCTCTGCGTCTGTCACGTGACGCCGCGCCCCGCTGTGACATCACAGCCCGCGGCGTCGGCACTCGAGACACTGGAACCTGTGGTGATCGTGCAGGGGTGAAACCCGAGAGCACACGTCGAGCTGCTCCACCCCCAACCTGAACCCGAACCCGATTCTACCCTGAGCCCTTAGAGCTCAGCTCAACCCTCCGACAGGTTTCTAAAAACTGAAATGAACGTGTCCGTGTCACTGCAGAGCTGCAGGGTGTGTGTGTGTGTGTATGTGTGTGAACGTTAATTCATGTCACTTTCACTTCATCAACTCTCTTTAACCCGATTAATCGTCTGCAGAGGTGTGAAAAACATGCCGACCTGTCTGCCTGGCCCCCCCCCCGTCGCCCGCTTCAGTCACTTATCGTTTTAATGAACCCGCGAGCAGAATTAAAGAGTCGCTCTCTCTCTGTGTGTGTGTGCGTGTGTAATTGCAGCGTGCAGAAAGGGAAAGCAGCCGTTTCATGGTTCCGCTCGGTAGCAGCTGAGGAACGCGGCCTCTCTGTAATTCACTCAGGCTGTGGAAACCGCACCGCTCCACTCTGCTGTGTGTTCTCGTGTCTCAGATCCACATCGGACTCGTCCCCGCACTGCAGACGAGCAGCCGGAGAGTCCAAACGTTTGTTTCTGCTCGGCAGAGTCTGTGTATGTTGAGCTGTGTGATCTACAAAGCGCTTTGATCCCGCTGCGCTGAAAGTCTCATCCTAACCACCATAAAGACGGAAGAAAAGCCACACAGCACCACCCTAACATCCTGCAGCACCTACCACCGGCTGGTAGAAAGGGAACCAGATTATTAAGGTTTAAAAGCATGAATCTACCAAATAACGTCTCTGTGTCCGTCTCTCCAAACACCGAAGATGTAAATCTGGTAAAAACACAGTTTCTCAGCGGGGGCTGCACCAGAGTTCAAGTCCATTTCTATAAATTACACCATCTCCTACATTCCTCGACCCCAGATTTTGACTGTGCTGCATTAAAATGTTTGGTTTGGGACCGAGTGCTCGTCTGATGTTATTCCACATTTGTCTTATTGACGTTTCTCCTGCACGTTAACAGGACTGTTGCAACTGGAAGCTGCTGGTTCCCGATGATGTAAATCTTTACAAACGCACAGTAGAGGTTCGTAGAAATGTCGTTTTTCCAGCCTAGTTAGTGCGAGACGCTCTGAAACATGTGTCACCTCGGATCAGTGTCCCGAGCCGCCTGAGCCGGTGCTGGTGTGAAGCTCTGATAGTCTGAGCCTCGGGGGGCTTAGAGCGGCGGCAGTGTGAGAAAGGTCGCCGTTTTTCACTTGAACCGCGCGCGTTACTGTGCTGGTGTGTGTCGGGGTTAAGCCGTCTTAGCCTCGCTCTTCCAGCGCGGACTGCACAACATTACTCATGGCTGATATTACAGATATGCAGCAGTGTGTGTGTGTGTGTCTCGGGGTTAAGCCTGGTCTTCTTCATCTGTCCTCCCTTCTAGCAGAGCGGGGCCTGTGTATCTGTGGCTTTAGGTTCTGTGGTTAATGTGTCTGTTTGGTTGAGTCCCGCAGAAATTATTTACAGAGGCCGCTGAGCAGAGCTCACGTGGTCTGTAAAGGTTCCTAATGGCCCTCGGGGAGGTTCAAACGTGCCCCAGGATGTCCCGTTGGTATTTTGAAAGGTTTGAAATCTTTGTGAGATTATACATGTTCTCGGTGACGTATCAGTGCCGTGTAGAGAGGTTTAAAGGTTCTTGTGGGGATTTAAGAGGCTTATGCGGGTTCTTTAGAACCCATCAAAGCTGTTTTAAGAGGTTTTAATGGTTCCTTTGAAGGTTCTGGTGGTTTTTTTACACAGTTTCTAACATTAGTGTGGAGTGCTTTAAAGATACAGCCAAGAAATGTTCAAGAATAAAAAAGGTGACGAAGGTTGTAGAAGATGCTCTCGTTTAGATGGTTCACAGTTTCGAGGCTCTAACTGTAATTGTGAAGATAAAGATGAGGATGTACAGATTTTTTGAAGGTTCCTTTAAAAGTCTAATGGATCCCGTGAACTATAGTGTAGCTTCTTCACGATAGACCTTCTAGCGACTCCAGAACTGATTATTTATCTTATTGAATCCTGTGTGATGACTTTCTAGCCGTTGCTGCTCCGTATCCGTCTCGCTGACTGTCTCTACATGTCTGTCCCTCAGAGGTGCTGATGAACACTAAGCTGGAAACGTCTGACCTTCGATGGACGAACCATCCTGCTGAAGACCCAGAGGTACCAACGCGCTCCCTGAAAGTTTGTTGCAGCTGACGATTGTAATGCATTTTGTTGAAGAACGCTAGAAACCTTATGTCTTTCTCCGCAGTGGGAGGAGCTGAGCGGGTTGGACGACGAGATGAACAGCGTTCGGACCTATGAGATCTGCACGCCAAACAATCCGACCTCCTACTGGCTGAGAACACGCTGGATTCCTCGGAAGGCAGCGACCACGCTCTACGTCCAGATCCGGTTGGTTGCGTTGTTTTAATTACCCAGAGTTTTAAAAGGCGTAAAGCAGCCCCACATTGACTGAACATGTTCCTCCAGGTTCACCATGATGGAGTGTTCTGGTCTGAACCAGCGGCACTGTAAAGAAACCTTCAACCTTTATTACTACCAGTCCGACAGCGACGAAGCCACGCCCACTCACCCGGCCTGGATGGAGAATCCGTACGCCAAAGTCGCCACAGTCGCGGCCGACCACCTGCTGCGGCGCGGCGCAGAGCGCCGCTCTAAT
Source organism: Microctenopoma stevenorrisi (assembly GCA_032270685.1). Taxonomy (NCBI): domain Eukaryota; kingdom Metazoa; phylum Chordata; class Actinopteri; order Anabantiformes; family Anabantidae; genus Microctenopoma; species Microctenopoma stevenorrisi. The sequence continues at coordinate 9,489 of JAUMTR010245022.1, read as the reverse complement.
GTCAAAGTGCTGCGTCTGGAGCAGCTGAATAAGGCGGGACTCTACTTGGCCTTCCAAAGTCAGGGCGCCTGCATGGCCCTGCTGTCAGCGCGGGTGTTCTACAGGAAGTGCCCGCCTCTCCGGCGTGCCTTCGCCTCCTTCCCTGAAACCATCCCCCACTCTCTGGTGGAGCAGGTGAGCACCATGGTACACCATGAACAGTAGGGTTCAGTATTCAGTAAAGTTAATCTTTATTTGTCTTCAAAGTAAAAGCACCTAACATTAAAAGAATAAAAAAACAACCCTACTGTTGTTTTTAGTTAAAAACTCAAAGCTGAGAAAAGAAATGTGTGTCCTGCAGGCTCAGGGTGTGTGCGTGGAAAATGCCGTGACCCCACCTGGAGAACAGTCCCAACTTCCCACCATGCTTTGCGGTGAAGATGGGCAGTGGGTGGGACAGCCCACATCCAGCTGCGCCTGTCGCCCCGGGTACGAGGCGGGCGACACTGACGTGCGGTGTCGAGGTGAGAAAGCTTGTTTTATGATTCGTTTCATGGTTTGGCTGTAAAAGCTGAAGACTAGAGACCTGGACCTTTGATAATAGACTTTGACTAAAGCTTGCTGAGACTTGACCCGGACTTGTCAAAGTGTTTTTGGACTTGTTTGCATCCAAAGAACTGAGACTCGGCTTGGACTCGTGTCAGACTTAAACTTGATCCTGTGAAACTTTGAGGCCTCGACGAGACTCGTTGAGACTTGACTTGATCGATTTCCAGCAGAGCACAGCTCCTGCCATGATTCATTTACCAAAGTAAAAGCCTTGTCATTGAGTTTCCAAAGTAAAAGCGCCCTCAGCGCGAGGGGTGAAGTGCGTTTCTCCACTATCAGCACTTAAAATTCTTTCTGCCGTGAGCATGCCCAGTGAGCGTAAACAGAGGGGGGGGGGGTTACAGAGAGAGAATCTGGAGATGATTAAAGAGACACAGAGCGAGACAGATGTGTCGACAGCCTGATAGAGAGAAGATGAAGCAGGAGGAAGGAGAAGAGTGAAAGCAGATTTAGTTTAGTTTCCATCGGCTGAGTCGAGGCGTTGGCTCGGTCAGGTTACCGAACACACCAAGGTAACGGGGGGAGGGTTAAATAAGGTCACAAACGGCTCATTTGAGTCACGTATCTTGTATTTGGAGCATTTATTAGTCACCGAACGCCAGCGCGCAGGTTTATGATGCTCATTAACTCTGGCATGCCACCACAGCAACACCTGCTTCATCTGTCATCACAACCATCGCAGGGTAAACAGCAGAAACACGCCGTCCACGCCGAGGACTAATCTGCCAGGAATGTGCCCCGACCTGTGTTTTATTGCGTTTTGTTGGAAGATGTTGCATCGCTGAAACGGTTGGTTAAAGTTTTTATTTGCCGGAGTGCGGTCTGTTGACGGAGCGGCTCAGGCCGGGATCAGAGGATCCGGCATTCCTTCGCTGAACGCGGATAAAAGCCTGAGGGGCGACAGGCAGTTTGGTTGTCGAAGCTTCCTGTTATTCTGTGTGAGGTCAGAGGTCAGCCGACGGCAACCAGGAAGCGCTGCGGCGGGGACACCAGCCGAGGGTCGTCTCTGCTTCTGGTAACCCCCCCCACGCACGCACATCGGGAGGGGGGTGAAATAAAGGCCTGAGTGAGCGAGGAGTTCAAAGGTTAACTTCTGCTGCTGAGCGTGCGCTCTCACACACACACACACACACACACACACACACACACACACACTGGTGATGACATCATGGCAGCACTTTCCACATCCTGCTGAAGCCCAAGGTCACTTCCTGCCTCTCATTGTCTCCGCGAGGCCGCCCCCCCCTCCTCTCTCCGTGATGATCCTCAGCCACACTCCATAAAATCTGCAGCTCCACTCCCGCTCTGCGCTTTCTCATTACTGTCAACAAGTCTCGCGCCGGTCGCTCGACACCTCATGACTTCCCGTGTGTGGCGCTCGGCTCCGAGCGCGAAGGTTCCCGCTGAAGACGTAAATCATTCAAAACATAAATAGATGTACAGTTTAACCTGTTTGTCTCATTTGTTACTGCGGCTTTCTTCACCGTCCGTATTTCTGGACAACAATGGAGCTCCGTGGAGAGGAGGGGGAAGAGCTTTAATACACAAACACAATACTCACAGCGGGCTGATTTCCCAACAGGCCGCCTGGGCTCGTTTGGCAGAAACAGACGCACGCGTGCTACAAAGAGCCAGAACGTGATCGCACAGGCATAAAAACACAACAAAGAAACCGAACCGACTCAAGTCGACCACACACTGATGCTGTGATGCTGATGCTGACCCGCTTTCTCTCCCTGCAGCCTGTCCGTCGGGTCAGTTTAAGGACGGGTCCGGACTCGGGGTCTGCAGGCAGTGTCCGGCCAACAGCAACACGCGGGTCCCGGGCTCCGCCTACTGCCCGTGTCTCTCTGACTTCCACCGAGCCGACTCAGACCCACCGCACGCCGCCTGCACACGTAAGAACAACATCGTTTCTTCCTCTTTGTCTGTTTCTCATTCTCCTTCTCGTCTGCCTCACGTTTGGCACAAACTCCAGAAACACTCGATCTTCCAGGTTCTGTAGCGCACCTGGACAGTGTCTCTGGCCTGAGTCTGGTGAACAGCCAGATGTTGCAGACTCCACACGTCCACAGGGCTCAGTGATACATCCTAAGATAACACAACCTGAGCACCTACTCGGTAGTCCAGCAACGAGCAGACACTTAATCAAAGACAACTTTGTTCTTTTTCGGCCTGTTGTGTTTTCCATTAACTTAAAGTTAATTTTCCCATCAGTTCTTTACGTTTACGGGAAATTAGAACTCCTTTTAAACTCATGTTAAATTATTGGGGGACCTTTCTCTCTCCGCTTTCTTCCTTTACAGTCGAGTTTTTCCAGAACAGACTCCAGGACTCTGGTCTCCGTAGCTCTGGCTCGACGTTCTACTGTGTTATAGGGAAGACTCTGGTAAATCTAGAGCCATCAGACTCTTTCCACTGGACGGACGAAGTTTGATTTAATTGTTCGTTGATAACTCTCTCAGCTTCTCTCCTGGTCCTGGTTATCGGTCCTCAGTAAGAGGAGAGTTACCCGTTTTCCCGTCTATGTGTGTTTTTAATGGTGACTTTTAGTCTGAGAGACCGTTCACTCGCTCCAAGAAGAAAAAAACGCTGCATTGTTTTATTAACCAGTGGACGAGGAGGCGGATAAATAGTCGTTTGACTTTGATGGAAACTTGTTTGAGCTGGAGCTAAATCAGAAGGAAAGAAACAAGCGATTCGTTTAATGAATCCATTTACTCCCCCATTAAGATAACTGCAGTAAATGTGGTACATTAGGCTGTACAGTAAATGCCGGGGACACAACCTGACCCAATGAAACCACTACGACCTCACTGGACGTCATGCAGCTGTTTCTACACAGTGACGAGGACGAACCGGGACCAGTGCGCTGGTCTACAGGGGTTAAAGTGGTGGCGTGCCCTTTTAATAGTTCACACATATGGTCCTGCACATGTTAAAACTGAATACATCCTGAACCCCCCCCCCCCCACACACACACACACACACACTCTAACCTGCTCTATTATGGAGCCTATTCTTTGCCAAGAACTCCACACGCCCCTTTAAGTACCCCAATCCAGCCCCTTTAAGTGCATCGCCCCAGGCAACGACAATTAGGCCAAATTAATAGCCTCATTACCTCACTGTGGGAGTGTGTGTGGGTCGTAATTTAGGGTCGAGCAGGTAAGAAAGCGCTCACACACACACGTGGGTTTCAGGTTTCCTTCGTGTGTGCGTGCAGAAGCGGAAACTTCTTATCTATCAGGTCCTTCATCAGTCAGCTGAAAACAAAGACGGCAAATACGAGGCAAAGAAAGGAAGAAAACGGGGCGGAAAACAAAAAGCAAGAAAGGAAAACTAATTACAGAGGAATGAAAATTGTTGACTGAATAATGAGATTTTTCTGGAAACACTGGAGCCGTTATTTGAAGGTTTCAGGATCTTTTTTCCTTTTGACAAACCCAGAACTGGAGAGATTTACCTGCAAGTCTGAACCCGGGGCCACATCCTTCCCACAGTCTGTGTTTAACAGCCCCCGGTGTTATTTGTCTGTCCGTGACCTCTGACCTCTGAGCCCTCTCTTCCTCAGGCCCCCCCTCTGCTCCCCGCTCCATCGTGACTCAGATCAACGACACCACAGTGACTCTGGAATGGAGCGAGCCACTGGATCGAGGAGGACGACCCGACCTGACCTACAGAGTTCTGTGCTCCAGCTGCGCGAGTACAACCACCACCAAGGTACACCAGTGAGACCAGCAAGACCAGTGAGAACAAGACGAGATAGTCCGGTGCAGTTAGCCCAAAACAGGACAAGATAGACCAGAATTACTATTTAGTCCTTATAGAGTCAATAGATGGTCCCATAAGTCCATTTAGACTGGTCTGAAGAGGAACGGGTCGACCTGCTAGATACATAGACACATACAGACCAGTTAGAGGGTAAAGAACAGCAGGGTAGACTAGACCAGAATCACAGAGACCACTTCGATTGGTAAGAAAGAGGGTCAACCTGACCTGAGACTAAGACCTTCTTCCATGCAGACCAGAAAAGACTTGTTAAAACTAAAACTGATTATTCAGATATACCTAAAGTTGGTCTAAGTCCAAAAGACAGTTGGAACAGAGGGGACAGTCCAAACAGACTTAAACAGAGTTCTCGTATTTAAGGAATGTTTTAACAAAACCAGCTGGTTCAGGTAATCCAGGCAGGCCAGCAACAGAACCCAGTCTCGTCCCCTCTCCACTGACCCGCTCTTGTCTCCTCTGTAGGGACTCGTCGAGTCCTGTTCTCCGTGTGATGACAGCGTTCTGTACCGGCCGGCGCAGCACGGTCTGACTCAGCGCCGAGTCGTCGTCTGGGGAGTCCGCCCACACACCAAGTACGTCTTCACCGTCCAATCGCTGAACGGCGTCTCTGGTCTCAGCCAGTCAGACCCGGCCTCCAGCAGAGCCAACGTCACCACCAGCATGGACGGTACGAACTACGCTGCCCAGCAGGCCTTTAGTCAGAACCACAGCTGATGGAAAGACCGATGATCGGATTGACGTTTGGTTTGTGTTTGTAGTTCCTCCCCCAGTGATGGGTCTGAAGACGGCAGCAGCCACGGAGACCAGCGTGTCTTTAGAGTGGAGCGCCCCAGTCCTGCAAAACCAGTACCACGTACTGGACTATCAAGTCCGCTACAGCCCAAAGGTAAGTACACAAACCCACACGCTGACACGCGCTGGGCCGAGCTGACGGACTGTGATGTAACCGCTGATGTCTTGGTCGTCAGCATGGCGAGGAGGCGGGGAAGTGGCAGTACGTGTCCACCAGGTCGTCTTCCGTGGTGCTGACAGGGCTGCAGCACACGACGCAATACCAGGTGCAGGTCCGGGCTCGCTCGCAGGCTGGGTACGGATCGTTCAGCTCGCTGTACGACAGCAACACCAGACCTGATGGTAGGAGTCTGGATTTCCTTCAAGCCGAAGGTTATTCGTCGTCTTTTCATTTTGTTTGTGCAGATGTTTGTGTTTCGATTTCTGACGTTCAACCAGATAAAAACATCACAGATGTGTTCGTCTGATTTCGGCTGTTTTCTGTCCTTTAATACGTTGATGTTGTATTTTGTTCATACCTGTGAGTAGAAATGATGAAGTAAGGTAGAAAACACAAGTCAAGGCTTTAGAACGTCCCACAGGGATGAATAAAGACCAGTTGACGGTTCCTGCCGACGATGCACTTCTGCTGATAGCACAGTTGGGTTTTGGGTGTGTGTGTGTGTGGACACATTCCACACGGGCTGCAAAACACGATGGTTACATTAAACAAATAGAAGAGGAAGAGTGGGGGAAGGAGAAAGGAAGAAGAAATGAAAGTCGTGTTCAGACTCTGGACTGAATCTGCTTCCTGCTGAAAAATCATTCGAGGTCAATTGCGTGTTTATTGTTGTGAAGGTTTGTTTATTGTCCCCTCTGCTCCCGTAGGCGCGGGCCGCGCTCAGCTGGTAGTGACGGGGGTTTTGGTCGCCATGGGGATTCTGCTGCTCATCGCCGTGGCGATTGTCGCCGCGTACTGTTACCGGTAAGAGAGCGTGTTCAGGATGCTCCCTCCCTGCCCGGCTCGGCAGAACAATAGAGCGCTGACCCCTGGTTCACTCACACACAGACACACACAGACGGAGCAGAGAGCAGGGTGGAACATGTCGACTATATTAAGATGGAGAAACACGACACTCTGAGAGAGATGGAGAGATACACAGAGATAATAACATTCCTCAGAGAGCAGGAGAAGAAAGAGCGGTGTGTGCGTGTGTGTGTGTGTGTGTGTGTGTGTGTTTCTCCGGGGAAATGAGGAATCCTGCAGCTGCTGACAAACTGTCTGTCTCTCATCAGCAGGAGAAAGAAGGACTCGGACATGCGGGACAAGGCTGGACACTACCAGATGGGGCAGAGTGAGTGGAGCTTCTATTCAGGTTTTCCATGACTCGCACTGAGGTGACTGATGATGATGATGATGACGTGTCGTTGCAGCGATGAAGGTCTACATCGACCCGTTTACCTACGAGGACCCCAACGAGGCAGTGCGGGAGTTCGCCAAGGAGATCGACGCCTCCTTCGTGAAGATAGAGGAAGTGATCGGAGCAGGTAACCCCCCCCCCCGTCTGTGATGATGTCATCACAACCAGGCTCAGTCCTAAAATGTGGCGTCTATGCCGCAGTCCCGCTCAGAACGCGAGGAGAAGAAGACGCGTTTTCTGTTTCTGCTCCTTGTTTAGACCCGTGAAAGGTTTGAGTTATGGCCTCATCGCAGAATAAACAGAGATCGGTATCTGGGGAAAACAAAATCAGATTCTTTCTAGTCTGGATTGATGATGAGGTCAAACTGCTTTGAAACGCTACACTGCTGCCAACATCTGTTCGGCTCAGTTTTCCCCCGCACGGATCCACTCTGCAGAGAACGTTACAGGAAAAGTCCAGCGCTGGTGGAGAAAAGCACACGAGTACAGACACGGGGGAAGGAACCATGTTGGGAACGCTGCAGAATGTGGGTTTGGGGTCTGTTTTGACCTGTTTTAGGTCAAACCAAGGTTCAGCGGGAACATTTCCCTGCCTGAAAGGTCTTCTTCTGAAATGAATGTCCCCAACATTCCACCTCCGATTCATAGATTCATTTAAATGGTTCTGTTCTTAAAAAGCTCCCCAACATTCCTGAAATGCTTGGTCGGATGCTAATTAGATTATGAAGGGTTCCCGTGTCCCCTTAATCTGCTGTTACTCTCCTGTTTTTTTCTCAGGTTGTTAAGAAAGTTTCATAAAGAACTTAAAGTTTAACAACATCTGTAACTATCAGGAACTTTTTTAGGAAGGGAACCTTCAAAGGAACCTTTCACGAGCCCACGTGTCCACCAGTCATCTAGGTTCTTTAAGCGTGCGGGGAACTTTTCCGGAACTTGACGGGAAATGAGGAGCTCCTCGTGCCTCTGGGACTCCATTGATTAACTTTGTAGGAACGCTCGTTTTCTATCTTGTAAAAACTGCCAGACTCAGAAATGTTAATAAGAAGTGAAAGACGCTGAAACCACCGCAGAGAGCTGCCAAAGTGTTGTTGTTTCTCCAGAGCCAAAACCATTTCTCGGTGTTACAAGGTCTTACAAAGACTTTAAGCCCGTAACATCTGCCAGATGAGTTTATGATCTCTGATCCCCAAACTGGGAACTTTCCCATCGTCAGGAAAACCAGTGATCACGGTGGAAAAACAGAGAATCTGGTTTCTTCTCCAACATGAATCCACTTTTATTAAAAGTAAACACTGTGTGTGCGTGTGTGTGCGTGTGTGTGCGTGCGTGTGTGTGTGTGTGCGTGTGTGTGCGTGTGTGCGTGCGTGCGTGCGTGCGTGCGTGTGTGTGTGTGTGTGTGTGTGCGTGTGTGCGTGCAGCCACTGTAACGGTAGTCGTCTCCTGTGATGACATTAGTGCGATGGAGATCAGTTACTGCAGAGAAAAGGGTGCCACCACGCCTCGCTCGCTCGCTCTCCCTCTCTCACACACAGGCCACATGTGTGTGTGAGTGTGTGTGAGGCGTGGAAGTGTTGGTATGTGCTAATGAGCCTTAAAGGAACATTACACCTCTGCAGTAATAAAACACAAATGTGGTTCAGGTTCAGGTCTGGGCTGGAGTTTGTAGATAAGTTCTGGTGTGCTTTAACGCGTGACCTCGTTAGCTGATCTGATACCTGGGGTCCCTCAGGGCGCCGGTCTCGGCTCTCTACTGTTCTCTCTCTTCAAAGGGCTGAATGCATTGAAAGGATCCAGCTGAAGTTACAGAATGTTTTCAGCTCCCAGCCTCTGTGGACATGATCCGCTGGGCCCGGTTCATGTGATAAGGTTCTTAGAAAGTTGTACTCGCTGCCGTTTTCCTCGCTAACGCTAATGAAACCCTCTGACCCGCTCAGGCGAGTTTGGCGAGGTGTGCCGCGGGCGACTGAGGATCCCAGGCAGGAAGGAGAACTATGTGGCGATCAAGACTCTGAAGGGCGGCTACACGGAGAAGCAGAGGCGGGACTTTCTGTCGGAGGCCTCCATCATGGGTCAGTTCCAGCACCCCAACATCATCCACCTGGAGGGCGTCATCACCACCTCCTGCCCCGTCATGATCCTCACAGAGTTCATGGAGAACGGAGCGCTCGACAGCTTCCTGAGGGTAAGAGAGGCAGAGATCCGCTCGGCGTTGCGCCTAATTCCAGACCGTGTTTAACCACAGCCGACATCTTCCTGTCTGCCCGCAGCTGAACGACGGGCAGTTCACCACCATCCAGCTGGTGGGGATGCTGCGTGGCATCGCAGCGGGGATGAAGTATCTGTCCGAGATGAGCTTTGTCCACAGAGACCTGGCAGCTCGCAACATCCTGGTCAACTCCAACCTGGTTTGTAAGGTGAGACAGTCTGTCTGCTCTCTGTCTACCTCTGTCTGTCTGTCTGTCTGTCTGTCTGTCTGCTCTCAACCTGTCCGTCTGTCTGTCTACCTGTCTCTCTCTGTCTGTCTGTCTGCTTTCTACCTGTCTGTCTGTCTGCTCTCAACCTGTCCGTCTGTCTGTCTACCTGTCTCGTCTGTCTGTCTGCTCTCAACCTGTCCGTCTGTCTGTCTACCTGTCTCTCTGTCTGTCTGTCTGCTCTCTACCTGTCTGTCTGTCTGTCTACCTGTCTCTCTGTCTGTCTGTCTGCTCTCTACCTGTCTGTCTGTCTGTCTGTCTACCTGTCTGTCTGTCTGTCTACCTGTCTCTCTGTCTGTCTGTCTGCTCTCTGTCTACCTCTCTCTGTCTGTCCGTCTGTCTGTCTCTCTGTCTGTCTGTCTGCTCTCAACCTGTCTGTCTGTCTGTCTACCTGTCTCCCTCTGTCTGTCTGTCTGTCTACCTGTCTGTCTGTCTGTCTACCTGTC